>PVIC010006556.1:0-26028 GCA_004025085.1 Thryonomys swinderianus
CATCCAAGGAGGATAAACAACAGTGATTGGTATTCTAAGTAGGTATCACCTGGGGCGGGGCGGCGCCAGGGATTTGACTCATCCTCCCCAGGGGAGATCCCAGGCTGGAAATGCTTGCACTCTTGTTATGGGATTTGCTTTCCCATTGAATCCCGCTTTGATCAATATTACCTGAACGATGGTACTTGCAGTGTTACTGGTTGGCTACCGTTTTGTCCCACTTTGAACCTGCCTCACGGTGGCTTTGTTCCATAAATATCCCCTGGGGAAAATGGTCCCTGGGGCCACCCACTTTCAGGTCCCCCTTCTGTCCCTCTTAGGAAGAAGATTTCTTTCTCAGTCAATTTCTCCCAATCTTATCCTGCATTGTTCGTAGAAATCATTCTTTGATTTTAGAGAACACGAACTTGCGTTTCGGGTATCTAGCAGGTTGGGAATTGTACTGCTTCCCTGCGTCAGCGTCAGGAGGTGTGTGTTGGGTAGGTAATGAGCTGCTTCGTTATCACCTCATCCACACACGGAAGAAGCACATTTTGCTCTTCCCAGCAAGCTGTTGAAGTCTCGGTTCACATCTGCGCAGGAATAAAGCTCTTCACACACACAGCCTGTGTCCAGGTGGGCCCCTACACACCGATTATAACATTGCTCAGCTGAGAGGCTTTGGAGCCGTCAGCAATCTAGGTCTGGCAAGCTTAAACCACAAATGTCCCCAGTAGAAAGAAGGGGATTTTTTTGCTAATAGTGTGTCATTATCAATTCCTGGCATACTTACTACAACTTATTGTTGATAATAAAAACCCCAGAAAAGTCAAATTATCACCCTCTTGTATCAGGATATGCAAATGCATATATTTGAATATATGTGTGCATATTACATGTTGGCTTTATTAAAAATGTAAAAGTGGTTTCAAGAAACGTACTTTATTCAACAATAAATGTATTTATTCAGTCTCACTAACTCTTGACTGTTGGAACTAGGCAGTCAGCAAAGACCGTCCCATGTCATAGCTATTTTTTTAGTGGAAGAACAATGTGTTCTAATAATACGGCCTTTCTTGAAAGGCCAATTATATAAAATAGGTGAAAATGGAATAGTTTTTCTGTTAGAAATTTAACAGGTGGAAGTGATCACTGGTCTAGTCCAACTCTTTTATTTATTAAATTTTTTTATTGACAAATGTAGGTACACTGTAAAATTTACTTTAAAAAGAAAAAATAGAATGTCAGGATTGCCCAACATGATGGCAGAGTCACAGTGAGCCCTCAACTCTCAACTTCTTGCATATATTTGTCTTCTTAAAAGGATTAGGCTTCATTCTGAAAACTCTGGATCTATAGAAACATAAAAATCTGTCCTTGAATCACAAATCCAGAGCACTTTATGTATACTGTTGGAATTTACTAAATGACTATTTTCTCACTTATTTTTATCTTAAGTAGCATTTAAATAACTTTATTTTCCTTGAGGATTAAAATCACTTTGTGTTCCTTGGAGGTACACAGAGAGTCAGGCAAGTAGCCAGTGGGCTGAGCCAGCCTATTTAATGCCTTGGTGAGAATCAGGAAAAGACAACTCCTCTGGGAAGAGGAGAATTTTAAAAGGATGTTCCTTGGGCTTCCAATGGCTCCATGCTGGGACAGGCAGCTTAGAAAGGGTAGTTACTTTGCAAGAGTAAACCACAGCTCACCTCACATCTTCTCCTCAATCATGCATTTTTGTACCTTGAGAAACTGGCACAACTTGTGGATAACAGCTTTGAAATGATACATCGACACTCTGGGATCTACCTCTTGTTTGGAAAGCCAATATAGGATTAAAATCATTCTCATAAAATTTGCAAATTGATGTGGACAAATGACTAGCATGCATGCATGTGTTTTTGACTACATGTGCATGTGTGTAATATGAGGAGGAGTTGATGGTGCATGAAAACATGCTACCAAAGAGCTTGACTGTAAACTGAGCTGCTTCCCAGGGCTGATTAGGTTGGTCCTTCCTCGAACTCAGGTATCCTGGTGCTCAGAGTTTGGCCACAACAGGACAAATTACCTTTCCTGCCAGGAGGGGAGCAAGAGGCTTTCCTACTGAGGCTGTGTCTAGCCTAGTTGGTTCTTATTTTGCAAGAATCATTTTCATATTCTGGAAGCCAGTGGTCATTCTTCTTCAGTTTAGTATGAGTATTATCACTGAAACGGGTTTCAAGATACTCTACAGCAATTGCTACTTGATCTAAAGGTATTTTCGCTGGTGCCAGTATTTGAGATTTGAAGTCTATATCATACGGTCGTTAGAGAAGAAAAAAAGCATATATGCTTCTCCATTGTATTATATGAATTTGGAACCTGTGAAATAGAAAAACGGTACTAGCTATGTAATATGTTCTTCATTAATATTCACTTAATGCTCCAGCGATAAGGAAGACATTAGTTTGCCCCACGTAAAACATGATCAGTTTGCCTTTTTGAAATTTCCTTTGTTCTTTTATCGGTCAGTCTTTGAAATGAAGGATCTGAAATATAAAGGATTTCATTAATTTACTTTAAACTCCTGAGCACACTGATTTCTGTGCTGTGAAGAACGTTGAAAGGGTGTGGAGCGAGAGCTAGTTGAGCAGAGCTGTGGATTCAATACCCTGTCAAACCTAACCTATGAGCTTTCACATATATTCTAAACACTCCAGGCACTATTTTATTTTTAAAACGAACAAAACAAAGCCTTTCCCACCTAAAAAGAATAAAGTAAAATTGCGTACATGCCAGTGATCGCTGTTCCCTGGAATTCAGTGTATTATGAGAGAGGCAGCTGAACTGCAAGATCCCGGGGATGGAGGATGTAAGAGCGTTAGGGCGGTTTGTCACGTGACAAGGGGTGCCGCCTTTTGCGTCATGGAGTCATGACGTCAGTACACACGCAGGAGTTTGGTTGTGTGCACTCTAGGGACGCTAAAGGGGCTGTGGAGGCACAGGAAAACTTTTTAGTGAAATACTTTTTTCAGTCATTAATAGTGATAACCTTATTGCTCTATTTTAATGTATACTTTTGGGAGAGAAATAACCTGCATTGCTTTAAAAATATTTGATTTCATCTGGTTGCCAGTTTGCTCGTCTCCATCCTTTTCACTTTACTTCTACACATATGTATATTTCTTTACATAGTCTGTGATATCTTAGAAAGTGCTAAAATAGGCAGAATAAAACAGACGTTACCTCACATGAGAAAAACATATGCTGGTCACCAGGACAACTCCGTGTGGCCTACAAGGGGTGCAGCTTGTGCTAATACTGTCGTTTCATTAAATATTTCTTTTCCTCCCTTCCTTCCTTTCTTTTTCTTTTCCTTTCTTTCCTTTTTTTTAGGGAAGGTGAAAGTGAGACTGGAGTTCACTACCAGGGAGCACATGTGGAAAAGCCAATAAGAAGCAGTGCTCACCCTATTGCTGTGAACTAGTGGAGAAAATCTACCCAGAATTCAACCTTTGACCTTGGTTTCACCAATACCTGTTCTAAGTACCTGTAATAACCAGCTACTGACTGATGGTTTAGTGAAGTAGTTTGGTCCTTCAATCAACTGTATAAAGAAACACACATAAGCACCCAGCATGAGTAGTTAGCTTGCTTTCATTCATTTGACTACCAGTGCTTTTTTCTAGAACTAGCATAGGTTAGTAAAAGAACAGTTAAATTTCCTTCTTGTTATTTGTAAACAATAGTGGAATTCTGTTTCCTTTGAGCATAGGTCATCATATTTCTAGTCTCATATGTAAAATGACTTCACATAGGAAAAGGATGTGATCATGTTCATAAATGCTAGTCAGTGGCTCCCTAAATATTATACATACACATACATGCACATGCATGCACTCACATGCACACATGCAATCACACTTGCTAGGTGCCTGTAGGTATTAGTGGATACCTTAGACTATAACAAGAAAATTATGAAATCAAATTCATGAGTGTCTAGAAATTTACATAGTAGGTCTGTATGTATTTTTCAATCCAAATGTAGTGAGATAAATTGGTGTCACATATTCCTTTTCAGGACTTTAAATCCTATCTCTAAAATAATGAATTCAAAAAGATACCTCCATCTGTTTTTATATGGTGTAGACCTCTTTTCCAGGGGTTATCATCAAAACAATAAAATTAGATATAATGGACCCTGACTTTATAATAGTTTGACTTAGTATTTTTTCAATTTATGATGTGTAAACAATGCACTAGTAAATTCTATATCTCAAATTTTGAATTTTTCTGTGCCTACCAATATGCACTGTGTCCTAATATGTACTGTCTCATAAGGCTAGAAAATAGTAGTAAAACAGAATTTCCAGTTACTCAAATGATCAGAAGTTTAGCCAAGCAGTGCTGTGTATAAGTTGCTAAGTTATGCTATTAGCAGGCTGGATGTATTAAATGTAAGTATTTTCAACTTATTGTGAAGATAGATTTATTCAGCTATAACTTCATCATAAATTGAGAAGAATTTTTATTATTAAAACGTCTCAAAAAACTCAAATTGTCTATTTCTGTGACTACAATAGCTGATATCCAGTTACTCTAATTCAATACGGAAAGTATCATTCTGGACTGCTTCTCTTTTCCCTAGTTTGGAATCCTTTGCCATTAATTAATGACACTTTGTGTTCCTTGGAGTTACAAAGAGTTGGGAAATGACACTAACTTCTCTCCTCTTCCATGTTTCCTGAAACCTTCCCTTATTATACCCACCCCTTTCTACAGGGCTCTTGGCCTCTCTTGTTCCATTAACAGGCTAATAAATTCATCTTGACCCCAAGACTTCCTGCCTGCTACTTTCCTCCTATTTTATCTCTATTGAGGTGCCAGTTAATCTCTATTTCTGAGCATCTTCATTTCAGAAAGATAATGATGCCTAGAAGCCAACACTATCTACAACCAACAAACTAACATTATGAAAATCCTCCATAATGTTGAGCAATGTTATTTTTCTAGAATTTGCACCTCTTTGTCAGCAAGCATCAAGCCAGGCCAATTACAAGTCTCCAAATACGCTAACGCTAGTGTAGAGCTAATTATATATTTGCTTTCTATAGAAAATAAATGTTTTGGGGTCCCTCTAGCCAGCTCAGTGACCTGTAATACTAAACAGAAGCCATCGTGATGCCTCCACACCCTGGTCTCTACAGAGCAAGCGCCGGAGGGGTGGGGATCCTGACACTCGAGGGCGATGTGGCAGTGGCTTGTCCCTTTTTGCTCATGCATTCTCCATGTTTAAACGCTAAATGGAGACCAAATTTTTAAAAGATTCTCACAAATAGGCAACACAGTTGCTTTGACTGGAGGGAAGTATACCAGGTCTAAACGTTAGTTAGATCTAAACATTTCATGTTTTCAGCACAGAGTGGGGAGGAGGGATGTGAGGTGTTGCATGGAGCAGAAAAAAGAGATCGGTAAATTCACAGGTTAAAAAAGTAAAAAATAGGGGCCGGAGGGTTAGCTCAGTGGTTCTGGCACCTGCCTCACAAGTGCAATGGTCCTGAGTTCGATCCCTGGTAACCACATACAATGCTGGACATGGAGACTCAAGCCCACCAGCCATCAGTACCACATGTCACAGTGCCAGGCGTGGTTGCTCACGCCTGTAATCCCAGCACTCGGGAGGCAGAGACAGGAGGATTGCTGAGTTCGCGGCCGCTTGCCTGGGCTCCACAGTGAGTTCAGAGCCAGCCTGAACTACAAAGCAAGACCCTGTCTCAAAAAAAAAAAAAAAAAAAAAAGTAAAAAATAAAGTCTGCTACTAAAAAACCTTAAAGCATGAAAGACATTTTGGCACAAAAGGAGTGAAATGAATCAGAGGAGGGAGGGCAGAATCCAAATATGAACACAAATTGTTTCTCAGGGTCGCAGGTTGAGGGTTATTGCTGGTGACCTGGTGGGTAGAAGACTAGTGGGGACTACATGCTGGAGTGTTTGCACACAGGATGCTCAATCTTCTTGTATACTTTAAATCATCTAGATTGCTTTCAATCCTTGATTCAGGGGCTATGTAAATAGCTATTATACTCCATTGTTTTCAGAACAATGACATGAAAAATAAAATCTATGCATGTTCAGATTGGTGTTCTAATGATACTTATAGAACTTTTTTTTTTTTTGAGACAGGGTCTCGCTTTGTAGTTCAGGCTGGCCCTGAGCTCACTATGGAGCCCAGGCAAGCCTCGAACTCAGCAATCCTCCTGCCTCTGCCTCCCGAGTGCTGGGATGACAGGCGTGAGCCACCACGCCCGGCGATACTTATAGAAGTTTAAATGGACTACTTTGGGTGCCTCCCTGTCTTTGCCTAAAATAGAAATAACTTGAAAATAGAATCATAATTTCTAAGAGATAAAAAAATTTAAAAATCAGGATTGAAACATTGGGCAAAGTTTGGGATACATTTTTTGACAGTAATGTTTTTTACGTTATTCTCAAATTCTTGTGGTCTTGGAAGGCAGGCATCTGATGGGCTTTGGCATGGCTCCATAGTTGGTTAATCATATCACAGGCACAGACAAAAGAGAGGAAAACACACATAAGATTTGTTATGATGGGGGCAGTCTTGCAGAGACTTGTCTGTTCCTTAACTGAAGTAAATTCATTTGTCTTGAATCTTTCTTTAAGACACATGCTGAATTCTGGGTTATAAACCTTCTTCTTTTCTCCCAGACTTCGTACTTTTTGTGTAATCTAGTGGGCATTGCTATTCTCTGTGTGGACCTGAGAAATTTTGCAATGCTTAAGAATCTTCAGATGATAATAATTACATCACAAGATGACTTCCCAGGTTCTGGGGCCTGTGATAAGGTTTCCTTCTTCAGAGAAGAAGGCAGAGGGAGAAAGGAGAAGTCATCTGTGAAAACTTCAAGAGAGAACTTGGAAGAGGTCAGGAGTTTAATCTGTATCTATTGCAGTCAAACCAGTCAAGACAGCCCGCTCACAAACAAAGGTGTTTCAAAACTGTCCAAAGACTGATCTAAAACTAGAATGAGATTTGGGAAGAGCTGGAGATTTCCCATGCTTCCTTCTTCCCACTGGAAGCTGATTTTTTATGTGGTTGGCAGACTAGATTGTCTTCTAGCTGTTGGTCCTCAGATTAGTGCATATAAGCTAGTAAGAGACTTCCAACATTTTATCAAGTTAGGTATGGAAACTCTGCTGATCTTATTTTCAGCTAAACTGACTAACCAATGAAAAATATGAGTTGAGAATTACAGAATTTTCAGTTTAAAGCAAAAGGGGAAACTAATTAGTAGGAGTTAGTAGGAGTGGACTCAGCCTGCTGAAGAGGTAAAATTTACCAAAAATGTAGTCAAAAGAAGTAAAAATTACAAAGAAAATTTCTTTGCAATTGCCAAGATTGTCTCTGCTACATGTTAGAATTCTATACATGATGAACAATTTTAAAACTTGATTGAAGGCACTCATAATTTTCATTTTCCTTTGAATAATGTTTTAAAGTACATTAGCAGCATACATGGATCAATGTTTTTTAAATCAGAGAAATGTCTTTAAAATTAAAATATTTCAGCAAATTATATATCAAAATGGAATGTGGCCTCCAAAAGAATATTTCTCTGCTACAGAAATTTTAGGGATAAAGGAAGCATACAATTAATAAACACTATAACAAATCAGATTTGTATTTTATATTCCTTATTAAACTTTTTTACCTTTATATATTGATAGTTGATCAAAAAGTATAATTGTGTAATTTTTTTTCCCAATAAGTTGAGGACAAAAATATTTGCTACCGCATAGATTTTAATGACTTCTTGTTATCCACTTTATGAATATGAAATAATTTCTTTAATTTTTATCTTTGTTGGAAACTTTGGGCCTCCTTTTTCACTTGTCTATCATCTATCTATCTATCTATTTATCTATCTGATTCAGCATAATACATAGATTTTATTATTTAAAATATTTTGAATTTTGATATTATCATTTCTAACATGCAAGAGATTTAAAATGAATCTAACTGGATTCATCAAAGCAACTCATTATCTTTGCTTTTACTGACTGTCATTCAGCATGACTTACCATGTTGTGTTTCTCTGTACTTACAACATAACAATACACGCAGTATATACATTCACATCACACAGAACCACATCGGGATATGTAATAATTATCATGGTGTTGAGACTCTACTCTCCAATGGCCCATTAGGTCGCAACTTGTTTCTTTTTATGCAAAACTAATCTAGAAAAATGTTAACTAAAAACTCATTAACTAAAAACTAATCCAGACAAATGTTGTATTTTTGTTAAAAGTCAGCATGATTTTTCTTTAAAATAACAAGTCCATGTTTGTTGGGGGAGTAGACAAGCCCTGTCTTAAAGAAGGCTTTGGGGTTCAAGTCACATTTAACAGGCACTAGGGAAGCTAGGGTGGGAGGAAAAGTATAGAATGCACAAAAATTTAAAAAACAACAAAGGAGATTTTTACTAATTACATCTACATCCACATACTAACCTTTTGAAATATGAAACATGAAAAACAATATCATTTCCTTGTTTAAAGATATGTTAAAATATCAAGCCATCCTTTTATGTGTAAGCATATTATCTAAAACAATATCTTAGCATGTCAGTAAAATTTTGGGGAAAGTTCTTAGAAGAGTTCCAGGCACAGCCAAAAATTTATAAACTTCTCTATATTTGTATATGTTTTAAAATGAAACAATGAAACTTTTAAAGCTATAGAGACAAGATTGGCACTTACCTATACATTTTTATCCCGAATAATAAAGAGGTCTTTTTTTCTGCCTGTCCAGCTCCTTTGAGATTCCCACTGCAGTGACTCTGAGGTGAGGTGTATCTGTGAGTGAACTGAAGTCAAAGGAGGAAATCCCACATAATTAAAATCTAACTTGTTGAACAAGTCTGAAAGAATCAATTTGAGAAATGTGAACCAATAGCATGACTTGTAGACAGAATCAGAAATAGACGAGGAAATTTGATGAAACAGTGAGATCTTCACCTGTTCTGGCCAACTGTGATCACCCACGATGCAAGTGACTGGGTTTGCCAAGTCCCACGGCCACTTCTCATGTTCTAGAGCCATTTTTAGTTTGAGAGAATGTGGTACTTCTTCCGAGGTGTCATACACCCTGCCCTTCAGCGCGGGAACCCAAGAGCACTGGAAGATGCTTTCTACATGTTAGCGGGCACTGGTGTGCAGACCCTTGTCTCTGTGATGGAATACTCTTTGCTCACTGGGTTTGAAGCAGAGATATAGAGATGAGCTCGAGTAGGTGCCCACAGTTGTGTGACAAGCAGGCAAAACCCCTGAAATAAAATCCTCAGTCTTTCCCCAAGTATTGTCCTTGGGAAAAAGCACCTCAGCACATTGCTACTAGAACATGGGTGTTCAGAAGAAGGTGGCTTCGCACTGGTGTGTTGTGTTCGAGGTGGAGGAAAGGTGGGAGGCTGTGTTTGGAGACAGCAGCAGAGGCCAGGAAAACAGTCAAAAATACATCTACTGCGTTGGATGGAAATAAATCTGGAAGGTTATAGTGAATTACCTTGTAAGAAAAAATGAATGCTAAAGAATCAGAATTCTGTGATGAGACTGGGTAGTAACATTTGAATTCTAGGCTGTGGTTTTTCACCGTATAACTAAAGAAAATTTCTTCCAACTCCACAATTCTATTTTTTCTGAAACTATGAAGAAGCAGTCTAGGGGCTGGGGATTTAGCTCAGTGGTTCCAGTGTCTGCCTGGCAATCGCAAGGTCCCGAGTTTGCTCCCTGATACCACATACCACAATGCTGGGCGTGGTGGCTCTTGTTACCAAATAGGTGCTTAGTCATAATGCATTATCTGAATGTCTGAAAACTTAACATCTTTGTGATATGTTACTATTACTGTTCATACAGAATCAAGAATGAGTCAGGGCAGTGACTGGGGAAAACTGAATTCAGTCCCAAAGTGACTTCCTCTATGCTTGTGATTTGAACCACAAAGACAGGTGGGGATGGCATTATGGTTTCTGAAGCAAAGGGATTGTGCATAATAGAAAATAGTGACTTGCGAGGGTGTTGACGCTCAGTCTTCAGGTTCTCTGGGAGTGGCAGGACAGGCCTTGACCTACGCTGTTGTTAAGGGGCGGCATGGCAAGAGTCAAGTTAGAAGGCGCCATTTCCAACACTCAGGGTGCCGGCCTGCTGGCCCGGCACCATTTCCTGCATCCTTCCACACCGGAGCTGCGCTGAGAGACCAGGCAAGATAAAAGTTGAGGGATATCTCTTTGTGACTAATGGGTTTAGCTCAATATATTGTCATTGCTGATTTTGATGCTGTTATTACTTTTTATTCCGTCATTTTGAAATGTTTTTTTTTTTTCCCTATTTTCCTACTTTGCTGGCACTAAATCTGTCCAACTGTCTGGGTTTTTGCCCTCACTGTTGCTTACATCTTTATGGAAAAGGAAATCTACCTTCTGTTTTGCCATCTACTCCTAGATCCCTCTATTCACCTCTTATCCCCACACCCTCTCCCTATCTTCCTGTCAGAACCAATACCCAGAAGTAAAAGACTTTTAGGCTGCCCTATTTCTTCTCCTATGTTATTATAAGCAGGTGTGCAAAGTCTCCAGCAGTATTACAGCATACAGTTGGTACTATCTTATATATGTCCTTTTAGCCTCTGTTACCTGCTGGCATATATGAGGTTCTCGAGATCTATGTGATCTTTATAAATTTGCTAACCTTATTTCATTCTCCTTTTGTCTCCTTACCTCCCTGATTCCCCAGCGACCTTTTATTCCCAAAGGGTTGTGGGGGTGCATTTATGATCTGCATGTTGCATACACATTGCTGATTCATTCTAAATTATGGCATATGGACGTAAAAGTAACTCATGAGCTCAAAGTCTTCAGAATAGAAATTAACAAAACTTTTTATTTACTGTGTTTAATACTGATATTGGCACTGATTGTGTTATAATAACAAAGATGATGTGATGGTTTTGTTCAAATACCTCCCATGATGTGTCAGAACTGAGAACTCACAAGGGTCGTTACGGATTCAAGGAGGACACCTCAGGAAGGTGCCACTTCCAAAGGGCCCCAGGTAATAGAAAGAAAGAGACTTGCAACAAACATTGCCCTGTCATCAGGCACAGAATTAAACAAATAACATTAGTAACAACAAAACAGTAGAAATGAGAAAATATACAAAAAAAAAACAGACACAAAGATCACCACCGCAGGGAAATTCAGAGAAAAGGGAAATAGAGCAAACTGAAACTCAAACACCAGGACTCTTGGAGATGGTAACTAAAGCGAATCTAGTGAAATGGAAATCAGAACTCATCTCTGAGATCAAAACTGAGATACTGTCCAGAGTGAAAGACATCATTAAAGATCAGTGAGATGATAGAATCCAAGATAGCAGAAGCAATGGAACTTTTTAAACAGTTTCAAGCAGAGCTCCAGGTGATGATGAAGAACAAAAGTTTGCAAAGTAGGATGAATGAAGCAGAGAACCGTATCTCAGACCGAGAGGACAGCATAGCAGCCAATGAGCAGAAAAGACATAATCTATGGAAAAGGGCAAGGGACCATGAGAAATCAATCCAACAGCTTCTAGATAACTCAAAGAAAATAATACAAGACCAATTGGAGTCACTGAGGAAACAGGAGACAGTGTAAAAGACATTAAAAAAAAAAAGTGTTGTCAGAGATAACAGGAGAAAACTTCACAGGAAAAAAATTAGACATACAGATAAATGAGGCCTATAGTACTCCAAAAGACTATGACATAAAAATATCTACATCTAGATATATAATTATCAAGATTTCAGATGTACAACAAAAGAATGAAATACTGAAAGCAGTGAGAGAAAGGAAGAAAATCATCTACAAAGGGAAGCCCATTAGTATCACAGCAGACTTTTCAACACAAACATTCAATGCAAGGAGAGCATGGAGGGAAGTATTTCAAGCATTGCAGGAAAACAACCTCCAACCTAGACTGTTGTATCCTGCAAAACTATCTTTCAGAATAGACAGTGAAATAAGATACTTCCATGATAAAGAGCACCTGAAAAACTTCACAAATACAAAACCTGCACTCCAAAACATTCTGAAGAACATCTTGGAAAAAAACACAGAAAATTCCATACCCATGAGACCCAGCAGAGTGAAATCACTATGGCAAATAAGAAACTAAATAGAAAAGGGGAAAAGCAAGGAAGAAAAGAACCAAGAACAAGGAAACATGGCAGCTCTGAATATGTCCATATCAGTCATAACCATTAATGGGAAGGGATTCAATGGGCCAATTAAAAGACACAGACTAGCAGACTGGATCAAGAAGCAAGATCCTACAATCTACTGCATACAGGAAACAAACCTAATTCAGAAGGAAACCCATAGACTGAAAATAAAGGGTTGGAAAACAATCCCCCATGACACAGGAAACTACAAAAAAGCAGAAGTGGCTATCTTGTTTGAAGATAAAATAGATTTCAAACCCAAACTGATTAAAAGAGATAAAGAAGGTCACTATATTCTCATACAGGGAACTATCCAGGAGAAAGAAATAACAATCATAAATATTTATGCACTGAACTCTAATGCACCCAACTATATAAAACAAACATTAGTGGACATGAAAAGCCAGATAACCACTAATATAATAGTAGTAGGGGACTTTAATACTCCACAAATAGACAGATACTGGACAAAGAATCAATAAGGAAATACTTGAACTAAATCAAACTTTTGAGCAAATGGACTTAATAGATGCCTACAGAATATTTCACCCTACAAAGCCAGAATATACATTCTTCTCAGCTGCTCATGGATCATTCTCCAAAATAGATCACATTCTAGTTCATAGAACAGGCTTAGGTAAATGCGAAGGAACTGCAGTTATCCCCTGCATACTATCAGACCATAGTGCCTTGAAACTGGAGCTGAATAGCAAAAGAAATTCCAAGATCCTCACAAACACATGGAAATTGAACAACATTCTGTTGACCAACCAATGGGCCACAAAAGAAATTAAACAAGAAATTAAACGGTTTCTACAACTAAATGACAACCCCAGTACAACATACAGGAATTTATGGGACACAATGAAAGCAGTTCTATGAGGGAAATTCACAGCAGTGAATGTCTACACTTGGAAAATAGAGCAAACTCTATTGTTTAATCTAATGATGAACCTCAGACAATTAGAAAAAGAGGAGCAAGATAAACCCAAAGCTCATATTCGGGAGGAAATTATAAGGATCAGAGCAGAAATTAATGCAATGGAGACAAAGAGAAAAATACAAAGAATCAGTGAATCGAAGAGTTGGTTCTTTGAATGGATAAATAAAATCGACAGACCCTTATCCAACCTTATCAAACAAGGGAAGGAAAAGGCTCAAATTCATGCTATTAGGAATGAAAATGGGGAAATTAGTACAGATCCAGTGGAAGTCCAAAGGATAATAAACACTACTTTGAAAATTTGTACTCCAAAAAGATGGAAAATCTAGAAGAAATAGATAGATTCCTAGACGCATAAGAACTTCCAAAGCTGACTGAAGAGGATATAATAATGTTAAACAACCTGATATCAATCTGTGAAATTGAAAATGAAATAAAAAACCTACCAACAAAGAAAAGCCCTGGTCCTGATGGCTTCCTGTGGAATTCTACAAAACTTTTAAGGAAGAGTTAATGCCACTACTTATCAATCTTTTTAATGAAATCAAAAGGGAAGCAGTACTGCCCAAATCATTCCTTGAAGCAACCATCACCTTGATTCCAAAGGCAGAGAAAGATCCAACCAGAAAAGAAAACTACAGGCCAATCTCTCTAATGAACATTGATGCAAAAATCCTCAATAAAATACTGGCAAACAGAATACAGAGTTATCAAGAAAATCATACACGCCGATCAAGTCAGATTTATCTCAGAGATGCAAGGCTGGTTCAACATACGTAAATCAATAAATGTATTGCACTATATTAACAGACTCAAGGACAAAAACCATATGATCATCTCAATAGATGCACAAAAAGCATTTGACAAAATCCAACACCCATTCATGATCAAAACCCTACAGAGAATTGGAATAGATGGACTTTTTCTCAATCTGATACAAGCTATTTACAAGAAACCAACAGCCAGCATGATACTTAATGAGCAAAAACTGAAACCTTTTACACTAAGATCAGGAACGATACAAGGATGCCCACTGTCACCACTCTTATTCAATATAGTACTGGAAACATTAGCCATAGCAATCAGGCAAGACAAAGATATAAAAGGAATAAAGATAGGAAAGAAAGAAGTTAAATTGTCATTATTTGTTGATGATATGATACTCTATCTAGAGGATCCTAAAAACTCAACCAAAAGACTACTAGACTTAATTACCAAATTTAGTAGTGTTGCTGGATACAAGGTCAATGCTCAAAAATCAACAGCCTTTGTCTACACAAAAACAGACTCACTGAAAGAGAAATTGGGGAGTCAATCCCTTTCACAATAGCACCCAGAAAAATGAAACATCTAGGGATCAATCTAACAAAGGGGGTGAAAGACCTCTACTCTGAAAACTATAGCACTCTGAAAAAGGAGATAGAAAAGAATATCAGAAAGTGGAAAGACATCCCTTGTTCCTGAGTTGGGAGAACCAACATCGTCAAAATGGCTATACTTCTACAACTACTATACAGATTCAATGCAATTCCAATTGAAATTCCAACACTATACTTCACAGAGCTAGAGAAAATAATCCAAAATTCATCTGGAACCACAAGAGACCTAGAATAACAAAAACAATTCTAAGCAACCAGGACATGGCAGGGGGTATTACAATCCCCAATTTAAACTCTACTATAAAGCCACTGTGATAAAAACTGCATGGTACTGGCAAAGTAACAGACCTGAGGACCAGTGGAATAGATTAGAAGATCCAGAAACAACCCTGGATGCACTAAGCCACCTTATCTTTGTCAAAGGAGCAGCCATCCTCAATGGAGGAAAGACAGCCTCTTTAACAAATGGTGCTGGAAAAGCTGGGCTTTAACCTGCCAAAAACCAAAGCTAGACCTTCTCTTTCACCGTGTACAAAACTAAATTCACAATGAGACTTAAACATTAAAACAGAAACAATAATCCTGCTAGGAAACAGGTTAGGTAACACTCTTAGAGACTTGGCTTAGGCAGAGACTTCATGAATAAGACCTCTATAGCACAAGAACTAGCAGAAAGGATCTACAAATGGAATCTCATCCAACTAAAAAGCTTCTGCACAGCAAAAGAAAGCACTGGCACCACTAAAAGACAACCAACAACATGGGAAAAAGTCTTTACTAGCTGTTTGTCAGACAAAGGGCTATTATCTGCAATATATAAAGAACTTAAACAAATCGGTCTCCCCAAGTTTAAAGACCCAATTCAAAAATGGGCATCTGAAATGAGCAGACACTTCTCAGAGATAGAAGTCAAAGCAGCTAAGAAGCGTATGAAGAAATGTTCAACATCACTGGTCGTTCGAGAGCTGCAGATGAAAACAACACTGAGATTTCATCTCACTCCACAAAGAATGGCTGCTATTGCAAAACCAACCAACAATAAATGCTGGTGAGGCTGTGGGGAGAAAGGAACCCTTCTCCACTGTTGGTGGGATTGCAGACTTGTGCAATCATTATGGAGATCTGTGTGGAGATTCCTCAGAAAACTAGGACTAGAGGTCTCCTTTGACCCTGCTAGGAATATACCCAAAGGAATTTTAAAAAATCACATTGGAGCTGGGCATGGTGACCCACACCTGTAATCCTAGCACTCAGGAGGGAGAGACAGGAGGATTGCTGAGTTCCAGGCTTGCCTGGGCCACATAGTGAGCTCAGGGCCAGCCTGAGCTACAAAGTGAGACCCTGTCTCAAAAAAAAAAAAAAACAACAAAAAAAACAAAAACACATTGGAAAGACAATTTCCAAAATAGCAGCTTCTGATAGCCCAGTCTTGGAAACAATCCAAATGTCCATCAACTGGAGACTGGATAAAGAATATGTGTTTTTTTTTTAAATGTAGTATCACTCTGCCATAAAAGAATGACAAGATTCATTCATTTATGTGCAAATGGATACACCTGGAGGACACACTAATAAGTGAGATAAATAGATTACAGATATGCAAATACTGGATCTTTTCTTTCATATGAGCACCTGTAAATGTAAATGAGTTTTGAAATGTATGATAGTTTATGTAAAATAGTCAATTTCCAAAGGGAATTTGGTGTGGGAACGTAATGAGGGGAAAGAATAAATATGATTTTGAAAGAAAAGAAAAGAGCATGTATATAGGGGTGGATGGGTAGGGATGTGGGTAAAAATGAGAATTAACTTCTGTCATATACTGGTACAAATTCCCCAATGTTGTGCATGATTGTGAGCTGTATATCAAATGTACCAATATAGAATTCAATTTAAAAAAAAAGCTGTGAGACTGAGCTGCCCAATACCATTGCCCCAGCACAGGCAGTGACCAAGGACTGGAAATGTAAAGGTGTGGTGCAAAAAGCTTGTCAAATTTTGTATATGTCTCATAAAAAAAGAGAATGTAATGCATATAATGTTCATTGAGTACAATTTTTGCCATGGTGCTATTTTTGATGTTCTGAGTTCAATAAAATAGGACAATAAACTTGAATCTTTTGAATTGTTTTGCTCATGTTACCACTAGAAAACTCCAAAGGATATGTGCACTGACATCACATTTTCTCAAGGAGCCCTGGGAGAAATGCTCATGTGATCAGAGTGTCGCAAAAGTTCTAGCCAACGGAGGTTGAGGCTGGGCTGGGACAGGAAGGGAGAGTCTTGTGGAGGTCAAAGATGAGGCTTCTGGACATTCATTTTGGGAGAAATGACTTTAACTCATGAGCAGCCCAGGCCTGCTGGGGCAGGCTGTGAAAGGGTTTGGTCAGGGGTCTGTTTCCAACAACTTGTCAGCTCCATTTGGCCATTTGTTCTGCCCTGCACAAGGGGGTAGAGAGCAGGACACAAGATGTGATCTCTGCTCAAGCCCCGTCAGCACTCCAGAAGGAAGGCACCGTGTTTTCCTTGCGATTCACTGGTGCAGAATGGTGAACAGAGGCATTTTTGATTCCTGCACAAAAACCTATGGTAACAGCTGCGATTTCCATGCAGCTGAAGTGCCCTGTGCTCTTACTCTCTATTTATTGTCCTCAAAAATACATCTGGCTGGTTTGATTACAGCCTGCATTGAAGAAGTAGCATCTCTGGGGAGCTATGAACAGGCACATGAGAGAGGAAATCAGAACTTGCCCCACGTCCCTGAACACACTCTGGACCACCGTGCACCACCTTGTTCCACTTCTGATTGGCCTGAGGCACCCCCGGCCAACTCCACAGCTGGCTGCGGTCCTGCTGTGACTCCAGCTGCCCAGAGAGTGCTCTGCGGCTCCACGCTGCTCAGAATCCAGCAGGAACACCCTGGATCTAGGCCCTGCACCCAGCCCTGTGCTGTGAAGCATCTAGCAACATGTTCCTTGGAGCTTTCAGAGCCTGGAAAATGGGCGTGTGTACAGCTCTGCCCGACCACGCGTCCCCTCTGGGTCTGCGTCTGCCCCACAGGAGGACCGGGCTTGCTGTGCCTTTGCTTCTGTTTCCCCTGCCAGGTTCTATCTGGCCTTTAGACATAAATAGCTGCAGCGAGGGTGTGACTAGGGTGGGGACCCAGAGCCTGGACTCCACCCTGGAGGGAGGAAAAAGCTTGTTGAATTCACTTCTATCCTAGCCTGCCTGTGACTATTTAGAATGCCAGTTAGGCAGCTGCTTCTGTTTGTACATTTTTCCCTTCTCTACCCCGAGAACGCCCGTCTGGTTTTCTGTGCCTGCTGGCTTAAGCTCTTACAGGAGGCTGGGTGGCGCAAGTACAGTGGGCCCCGGCAGGTGCAGCTGCTCTGAATGAGGCTGGCTGAGCTTTACTGACTCCGGCCAAGAGTGTGAAGGTGCAGAGTAGGAGAAACTCCACCTAGGCCCCACCTGTGTCTGTTACTTCCAGGGGTGCAGGCCTTGGGCTAAGAGGAAAGTTGCTTTCCTAAGACAGGGGGATCTAGCTGGTGGCCTCGCTAGATTCCCTGGCCAGAGAGGCTGTTGGGCTCTGGGCCTCTGGGTTGCAAGTACAGCATTGATCATGCACCGCCTTATTGTTTCTATCCACTGGAACTTGCTATTTCCTCCTAAGCGCGGTAGAGGTGACAGTGGACGCCCAGAGTTCTGGGGCAGATGCACACTTGCTGCACCTGGCACACAATATGGAGCACAGATGTTCACTTTTGCCAGCTTCCTATGAGCGTGACACACAAAGCCAGATAATGTATCCTTGGATAAATGTAATTTATAACAAGACCAAAATAAATCACAACCATTCCAGTTATCACTCAAATGTTGATACAAGAAGTAATCATTTTTAAGTGAATACTTTATAGGATAAACATGTCTTATTACATAATTTCAAAAGCTTTACAAAATAAAATGACAGCAAGAATAAAAATGCAAAGCAAGTAGATATCTCAGTAGACAAAAACAAGAATCATCCATGCATACACAGCCAGGAGTCATGGGCAACATTAAAACACCTGGCTATGTGGCCTTTTGGCTCCTTATCTGTACATACTCTAACTTGCATTTGCATTTATTTGTGTGTTAAGTAAGTATGGGGCAGGCTAGGCTGAGGCTCTGATGCTGTTGGTGAAAATAGTAAAGGATTAACTGATACTCCTGCCCCCTACCATAATTCATGGATATGCCTTGAAACAGAACATGCCAGGGCAGAGAGAGTACTCTACAGGGAGACAGGGGTGACCGAGAAGACAGAGTGTCACGATGGCCTTTGTCCTTCACCCACCTGGAAACCAGTTTGAGTTTTTACCAACAAGAAGGGTAAGGGTCAATGTTTAAAGGAACTGTTTCCATGAAAGAATTTGTGCACAGACATCCCTTGTGCTCTGTCTTGAGCACAGACATCCCTACTTCAAGACCCAAATGACAAGATATGGCACACAATCAGGCAGGTCCACTATTAGCACCATCATTTGTGATCACAAAGAAGCTTTCCTGGGGGTAGGTTTGGGGGCTTCGACAGTGATGACTTACTGCAGATGAAGGCCTGGAGACTGCTGTATGGCACCTATGGCCAAGAGGCTGACATCCTTTGGAGTCACCCAGAAAAAACGGGAAGCAGGACTTTCAAAGGGGGTCAGTTCCTGCCATTGGCAGGGAGCCCAGAGTCACTGGAATTTAGGCATTAATGTGAACATGATAAGCAAACAACAGTGTTTTTAAGCAAATTCTGAGTCATTTATTTTGTAAGTAACTCTTGTTCCTTGGTTAATTAGGGTGTAAACATACTGATGTTAAATGAAATCCGCAGAAGGTAGTCTGCCATCTATTGTACAAGACTAAGAAGGTAAGGTTTGCAGCAACCCCCCAGTATTTCTCTAATTCTATCAAAATACAAGAGTACGAAGATGTACAAAGATGGTGTACAATGATGGCCACATGCCTTTCATCCATTCTTTCTTGGTCTCACGGAGAAGGAAAATGAGTGAGACTCACCTAGTGCAGCATCTTGGATTTAATGACTTAAACGAGTTAAGAGTTTGAACACAACAAAGCCCAGGTTGCAAGCATGTGCCAAACTTCGGAGCACTCAGAGCTAAGAGGCTTTGCCTTCCTTCCAGAGCTGGGAATATGGAGCTCAGGAAACCATCAGGCATGTGCCAAGCCCTGAGAAGAGGCACAGGCACACACTCTGGGCAATGCAGTTCACATCCCTCTTGGGAGAGGTGAAGAGCAACCGAGGAGGAAATCTAACCGTGGAAGCTTACGTGGTTTCTATGATAACTGACTTGCAGGGCTGCTCGGGAGGGTGCACTTTACGTTACCTCACTCTGAATGCAGTCTCGGCCGTCGGGCAACACTAGTGAGCAGCTCGTTGGCTGGCAGGTGCTATAAGCCTTCTTTGCCTCGCTGAGCCTCTGGTGTTTGCTGGCAGTCGTAGGTGCTTCCTAGATGCAGCACTCCAATCTCTGCCTCCTTTGTCACACAGCCATCTTTCAAGGACACCTACCTTTCTTCAGGTAGGTCTTTGCCTCGGGTCCTCTGCGGCTTGCGAATGCCTTCATGAGCCGGCCTCTTCTTCTCTTATGGCCACCCTTCTTGCACCTCATGACAGTTTCACCATGTCCTCCAGAAAACCACTTTATTTCTTCTCCTTAATGGTGTCATCTTTCATAGAAGAAATCTTCATTATGAGAAATCAAGATACTTTGTACTGTGGAATGAATGTTGCTTTTTGGAGAGATGATGTTTTAAAACCTCAAGATAGGGAAAAGGATAAAATTGCTGCAGTCACAGAGAGCTGGTTTTGTTCAACTCATTTTACCTTCCTCAAGTGCCTAGAGAAATAATTCTTGAATCCTGGTGCCCTGAATTAATTCAGAATGGTCATTTTGACTTTGGGGAAGAGCCAGATGTCACGGGAGTCCAGATCCAATGAAGAAAGTAGATGAGGACACAGCTGAGTGTTCTTATGAGTCTGCATTTCTGTTAGATGGCCCTGGACTACAGTATTCAGTGAATTGTTGAGCACACTTTAACTTATGAAAGCAGACTTCAAGACTGCTTCTGAAGTGTCAAGAACAATGGGATCATTATATTAGAAACAAGAGGAGTAGTTCTGAGGAGGATTAAAGGTAATATGCCTATGGTTGTAATAATTTAATTATTTTAAACATTCCTTGTATGTTTTGACCATAACTCATTTCTCAATACCTAGCACAGGACCCAGCACAAAAATATTTGATAAATACTTGCCGAGTTCCTGAATAGATATGTACACTTGGTTCCTGGGAACTTATCATCACCTAGCAGAGACAATAGTTATCTTCAAGGCCCTCATCAGATATCCTCATTGTGAAGACTCCTCATTCAGTCTTCCTTCCTTCCTTCCATTCCTGGACAGAATAAATCTCTCCAGCACATGGGCCAAAATGCTGTGTTCCTTCATGTTTCTTCCTTGGGCCTTTGGAAAAAGACTGGTCTGACTTTGTCCAGGCCTCAGCCAGGACAGCTCTACCTGCCTGCTGCTCTTATAAAGTACCACAGACTAGGTGCTTTAAACCACAGGCATTTGTTCTCTTGCAGTTTTGGAGGCCAGATGTCTGGAACGATGATACTGCCAGGACCAGCTTCCCACAGAAACCTGCAGATATTTAAATCTTATCACCTAATGTGAAGGGAGTCAGAGGCGGAGGTCACCAGGAGGTGATTAAGTCCTGAGGTGGAAGCTCTCAAGAGCGGGTTAGTGTTATAAAAGATGCCTGTGAGAGCTTGTTCACCCCACCACCACATGAGGACTCTGAGAGGGTACCATACAGGACAAAGAGAAGTACTCAGTGTGTTCTTCATGAACGACCCAATCTGAGCGAGCTTGTTACAGAAGCCCAAACAGACTATGACACGCCTGTTTTCCAAATCTTGACTGGTGCCACCAAGGTCCATCTGAAGCAGAAACTTGGAAATTGTTCTGTTCTCCATCTTTCCCATCTAATGATCACATTCCATTTACTGTCTTTTTAGCGTGTCTCACATCATCCCCAGTGACCCTCTTAGTACATCATCTTTAACTGGGGCTCTTGTGGGAACCAAACAGATATCCCATCATCAGTTTCAATCTCTTCCAATTCATTCTCCATGTTTCTGAATGGCGCATGTATTTAAAATGCAAATATGAGTCTAAACTCTTCAAAACCTCTGCACAGAAGATGGAAACACACAAGATTTCATCATCTCCTCTCTTCCTTTTCTAACTCATCTTTGGACACTTCTCCGTGTTTTTGTCAAATCGTTTTGAACTATTTACACTTCTTTAAACCCAGGAAAGGATCTCACGCCTTTATGGTGTAAGCAGAGTCACTAACTACTCATGGAATGGCCCTGTGGTCCTTCCGTACATGTCACGTCCCCAGTACCCATCCCCGAGGCAAGTGCTCAGGTCTGGCCCACAGGCCGTGAATGGAAAGGAAGGCTGGAGCATTTAACAGCCAGTGTGTTACCTTCCCGCTTATTTGTTTTCCTGCAGTCCCAGCTTGGAAGCCACATGTGCTCTGGGCAGTGCAGCTGTGAGACGCACCAGCCTATGTCCCCTGGTGACTGTGTTCAGTGGAGCCCTGCCTGCTACTTCTGCTACACAGCTGTCCTGTGTTGCCCTGTATTGACCTGAGTGGGAAATTAACCTTAGCTCTGATGAGCTGCTAAGGCATCAGGGCCCTTTTATTACCCCAGTTTATCTTAGGCTGTCCTGATTCAGGCAGCACATTTACAGGAACTGTTCCCCTACCTCCTTCAACTCCCTTCAGCTGCCTGGGAAGGCTCTACCAATTCTTCTAGCATTGATATTCTTCTCTGAAGCTGATCTGACCCATTACAAAGTGTTGTGTCTTAGTCAATTTCCTTGCGGCTGGGACAAAAGAGTTGGCAGCCATTATTGAAGGAAAGAGCTTATTTTGGCTCATGTTACAGTCCATACTGTCTGGATCTAGGCAAGGATAGCATAGGAGATAGGAATGGTGAAGGAAAGCTGTCCACGGGATGGCAGACAGGATGCAGAGAGCTAAGGAAGGAGCCAGGAAGGGTCACAGCCGAAGTGACAAGCCTCTTCTGGCCGGACCACACCTCCTAACAGCAAGTCCAGCTATGATGCCCCCACAGTCCAGTCACCTTCCAAAGGCCCAGCCTCTGAGCAAAAGGAGATGTCTTGTTCTAAAGTACCACATAGGGCTATCACCTCTTCCTGATCTTAGTCTGTTTACTATTCTTGACTGATTTCCAAAGAAATTTACAAAGAAAAATGTTTATCTAGTGCCCAGTCTGGAAATCCAACAGCATGGTCCTGGCATCTGGTTGGCATCTGGTGAGGTGCTCCCTGTGTGCTGCAGGATGATGGAGGGCATCATCTGGTGAGAAGGTCTCTCTAAAGCCACAGTCACAATGGACAAGGGTCTCATTTAACCTTAATTTGTTCTTACATATGTTATCTCCAAACATCACAGTCAGATTAAGTTTCTATCCTCTTATATGTAAGAAAAGAGATTAAATTTCAACATTAATTTTGCTGGGGGCATTAAAAAATAGCCTTCCTATTTTACCACTACACTTTAAGCCAATATATCTTTATCACTTGTTATAAGAATCACAAAATCATAGGTGCATTAAGTGTTGTTCAGTTATCAAGTTTGTATCTCTGGCATTCCATGGAATTATTGGCATTCAGAGGGCACTCAGTTCAATAAGTTATAGGCAGATTAATAATAAACAACAGACTGTAATCTGTATAGGCATTCAGTGGAGGACTGGTGTTGGGGAACATGGGAAGACTTTAAGGGCCTTTATGGCTCAAGGACATTAAGTCAGTGGTCGTGACCATTTACTGAATTCAGAACGATATTGACTTATATACTATATACTGATGTGGCTCTAGTGGTGGAAAAATTATAGAAAATAAAATTTGCATGCATGCAGTCAGAATTGTGAAGCTTAAATGGGAGTCTAGAAATTATTTTTGGCTCATGAGTAAGTGCATGAGAGTAGGACTAAAGTGAGGCCTGACAGCAGAAAGAGGTTATTTAGAAAACTACACTTCATGTGTTTAACACAGCCAGAATGACTTTTCAATTAAGATCATGTGTAACTGACACACTGAGAAATGACACAGAGATTGTGAATGAAATGGCCCCTAAACATACCATCTACCTGTCTACCTACCTGCCTGTCACTATTTGTCTCATGTGAACACTAGAGGCAGATCCAAGTTTGTGGGGCTCTCCCACCACCTCTTTAAGTCCCATTCAGTACAGGTAGTTCCTCCTTCCTGGTGGTGACTTGGGCAGGTCTGTAGCTCACTGTACAATTCAGACAATACAGAGTCCTTCAAAAAGTATTCTACATTCAGATCTTAGCATTCCAATTCCAAGCTAATAATTAAAATTTAAAAACTTACTTAGATTCCCATCTTCTCCTCTACCTTGGCTGGGGCCTCTCTCACCTGGAAGCCTGTCCTGGGAAGCTGGGCCTGGTCTTCTTCTCCTGTCTCTACTTACCTCTGCCTACATAGGCTGCTGTTTCCCTCTGTCCCTGGAATGAGACCCAGAATATGGGCTAGGGGAAGAAGTAAGGGAGGTCTCATGTGGCTGGGTAGCCTAAGTCCTTTGATCTGTGCAGCTGGTGACCCAGAGAGGCCTGGCAGCTGATGAAAGCTGACCGTGGCATGGGCTGGCAGAGATCTCCAGCTGGTCCTTTTTCTCCTGCAGTCCCCTTGATTTGTTCTCTGTTCCAAGGAGATCTCCTGTGACTCCTTCCCCAGCTTCTTTGCTGAGGACTCCTGTCCAGGGTTTCAGGCCTGCAGGGCACCCCCCCATAATCTTTATCTATATATTACATCTGCTTTGAGATATGTGTCTTGATCTTCTGCCACAGCAGAACCCAGTGCTAATATTTAAATGTCATTCACAATGTCCTAGTAACTCTGTCCTTTACAATTGTCATCTCATTAATGCTCACTACCACCTATACAATAGGTAGATCCAGCCACCATACCCATGCGTATTTATTCTAAACTTCTGTCTTCAGTTCTGTCATCATAGAACACTGATCACTTCATCTGCTCCTTGTTCTGGGTGTAGAAACAGGCACTAGGAGATTGAGGGTTTATCTTGGCTTGACCTCAAATTTGACCATCATGAAGTTTAACAGTATCTCTGAACCTCCATAATCCTAATTGCAAAATGGAGAGCTAAAATGGACTTATTACCATGGTTCCTTCTCTAAAATTCAATGACTTAGAAAACAAGTCTAGGATAAAGAGTGGCAGTGGGTATTTAGGTTGAGAATGGGATGTAAAAAGACACTGGAGGGGAAAAGCTTTGACAGTCCCAATATAAGTAACCCTTTAAAGTCCTAAGAATCTTTAGGCATTGAACATATTTGAATCCAAAATTAAACTGCCTTGAAATCTAGAGTGTGTCATGTGTTTCTTTTATAACTCTAATGAGAAGGCTCAATAAAAAGGAAATATTTTAGTTGGGCATGGTGGCTCACGCCTGTAATCCCAGTACTTGTGAGGCAGAGGCAGGAGGATTGCTGAGTTTGAGGCTTGCCTGGGCTACATAGTGCACTCAGGGCCAGCCTGAACTACAAAGCAAGACCCTGTCTCAAAAAAAAAAAGGAAAGGCTTTAGTGTGTATGTGGTTTCCAGAACTTTAAAAGCATTAGCCCTTCTGACTCATTAACTCCACTTCCAGAAATAGATTCTAAAAAATAATCAGAAGGGTCCACAAAGATTTATGCATGAAAGGGTGAATCACAACAATCTTCATAGTAGTAAAAAGCAAATGACTTCCTTTATTCCATCTCTGATCATGATACCTCCTTACAATGGGCCCTGATTTTCACAAATAAAACAGGTCCTTTCTCCTTATCCTGACTGTATTTTTTCTATCATAACGTTATCACCATCTGATGCTGTATATATTAACTTGTTAGACTGTTTATTTGTTGGACTAGTTACTTTTCTCATTGCTGGAACAAAATACTCAAAACCTCCAAGTTAGAGGAGGAAGGGTTTAATTTAGCTCATAGTTTGTAAAAGTTTCAGTCTATGGTTGCCTGGTTCCAAAGTAGGGCAGCCTGGCATAGGGGCATCACAGTGGAGAAACAGTCCATGGTAAGGAAGCCGTGGAGCAACAGCAAGGAAGCAAGCCTCCCTTTCCCTTTCTCCTATGCAGTCTACCAGCCTTTTGTGTGGTGCCACCCACACCCAAGATAGGCCTCCTCTTATGAGGATAAATTAGGGTCTTCTGCTGTTGTCTTTCTGTTGTGTCCATGCAAATGAAGCAAGATGAAAGAATAAGAATAACTGCAGGGCATGGTGGCTCACACCTGTAATCCCAGCACTTGGGAGGCAGAGGCAGGAAGAT
>PVIC010006556.1:26128-54011 GCA_004025085.1 Thryonomys swinderianus
AAAAAAAAAAAAAAAAAAAAAAAAAAAAAAAAAAAAAAAAAAAAAAAAAAAAAAAAAAAAAAAAAAAAAAAAAAAAAAAAAAAAAAAAAAAAAAAAAAAAAAAAAAAAAAAAAAAAAAAAAAAAGTAGGTCAAAGCAGTGTCTAGGATTGAAGATGAACTTGAACTGAACTAATTGACTAAGGAAGTGATCCCTGGAATATGATCACCTGGAATCCTAGTTCACCTGCAACTTTGTTGATCCTCCCTCAAGAGACTAGTAAATTAATTTAGCTCCAAGGTCTCTGAATTTCTGTCAAAAGAAGTTTCTTCCAAAAGGGAGGATTGGATAAGAAGAAATTGAGAATGCATGCATGAATAAATGAAGGGCATGGCAATTATCTTCCTATACATATCTTGAGCCATCAGATAAAACATATATTTTGTGGGCCAGAGATTTAGCTCAGTGGTTCCGGTGCCTGCCTTGCAAGTGCAAGGTCCTGAGTTTGATCCCCAGTAACTATGTACAATGCTGGGTGTGGTGACTCACGCCCACCAGCAATCAGTACCACATACCACAGTGCCAGGCGTGGTGGCTCACGCCTGTCATCCCAGCACTTGGAAAGCAGAGACAGGAGGATTGCTGAGTTCGAGGCTTGCCTGGGCTACATAGTGAGCTCAGGGCCAGCCTGTACTACAAAGTGAGACTCTGACTCAAAAAAAACCCCAAACAAACATATGTGTGTGTGTGTGTGTGTGTGTGTATAAAAATATATTATATAATTATATTATAAATATATTATATTGTCAATATGATATATATATTATATATTTATGATATATATTTTATATTATATAATATATATTATATATATATTTCTCCAGAGTAGCCTAAATGGATTCACCATTTCAGGTAGAATTGGTCATGGCCAAAACATCCAGGGTGCAGAAGGTTATGTGAAGCCTTTGAATCTGATTGCTAAAATCACACCTCCCTCCCTTTCTGTTTCTACCAAAGCTCCTTTCTGGAAGTCACTTGCAGATGGCCAGGACACAATATTGGCTCCGAGGAAACAAAATGACAACCAGAAACCATGGGGTCACTGAGGAGCAGAGACAGAAAACAACAAGGAAGAGATAAAAGCTGATGCTGTAAGCAGGCTGGGTTTCTGCAAAGGCGGAATGTCTGTTTCTCTTTTGCTTTCTTGACAAAATCATGAGATTAAGTGCCCTGACTTATATGGCTAAACAGATGTTCTCTCTGCACAAATCTATTAGCTCCGGGCCTCCTTTGTTGAGAGGATGGTGCAAAAATAAAATCTGCAAGGGAGAAAAGGAAGTGAAGGGCCTCTGGAAAATCAGGAGCCAAGGCTGACCCAGAATTCAGAAGAAAGAAGATCCGAGAAAGCAACTAACTCTGTGCTGCTTTTGTTCAGTTAACTTTTCTCTAACAGAGAAAATGTGCACAGCTACACATTGTTGTAATGCAGAGTGCGAAACTGTGTTGAGAACTTACTTTCCTCTGGGAGGTGTTTGTCCACTCCAGCTGTTATAACAAAACGTCGTGAAGTGGGTAGCTTACAGTTAGTAGATACTTATTTCTCCCACTTCTGGAGGCTGAGAAGTCCAGGATAAAGATGCTGGTGAGGCCTGCTCTCACTCCTCCTCCTTTATCTCTCCTCTTTCCCCTTCATATTGGGTACATGTCTGTCAGTGCTTCAACTCAGACTGGCCATCCAGAACTTCCCCTATTGACAATATTTTCACTTTAGATTTTTCAAGTTTCTTTCCTCCTTCCTCAGAGCCCCAGTAGCAGCCTGGTTGAGGAAGATTGTTAGGATGGCAGTACAATCTGGAGATTTCCTGGAGATTTCAATTACTGGGTTCCCCCTAGCCTTCAAGACAAAGGTTAATCATGAGGGGAATGAAAACAACATACCGTCTGATGAGAAATGAAAGATGGTGCAAATGGAACCCACGGAGGCTGGCTGAGATTTCAATTTCCTTACTGTAATGAAAACTGCATTTCCATTAACTGGCACAGTGGAAATTATTTACCAGTGGTCACCTGTGACATAGTCACCACGTGGCTTCTGGGCTGAGGCCTGACTGCCAGGGAAGGCCGCCGAAGTTCTGTCTATTCCTAAGTGCCCTCCATGTAGTCCTGGGATGCTGCACAGGAATGAGCACAGTTCTTTGTGCGAATGGAAGGGAGATGTCTGCACAGGGTATCACAGAGAATTTTAAATTCTTCTCTTTCCCCCCTTCCCCTTTTCTGTTACTTTGCCTGATCTGAATTTATGATTTTCTGCAGGTGTTCCATGGGATGATAATAAATAACAAATCAGGCTCTTTTCCAGGCAGTGAGCTAAGTGCTTATAGTTTCGATAGTTCCATTCTCTGGTACCTGACTTCCCCTTCTCCTTAATAATATAATGTCATGTTTTTAAGCTAAGCACATGACTTCCTGCAATAAGACTACCTTCTCCAGAGTCCCTTACAGTCACACGCGCCCATGTCTCTGGGGTGTAAATGTGTTCACTTTGCAAGATGTGTCCTCAAGAGGAGGAAACATATCCGTTTTGCTGACTGGAATGTGGACACAGTAGCTAGCTGGACAAGAGACAATGAGGTGGAAGCCATTCACTGAAGATGGTGAAGCACCAAAAGCAGCGTGGGCCTCTTATGACTGTGAGGAGATTTGTGAAAGGTTGTGAAGCTGAGGCTGAGCCTATCCTCCCACGAACACGGGGCAAGAAGAAAAACAGAATGAAGTGTTAGAGAGCATGGACTGTAGAGTATTTGGACCCAGGGTCCAAATCTTGGCTTTTCTATATTTACCAGTTTTGTGATCTTAGCAAAGTTGCTTAATCACTCTACATATGATTCTTCCCTTATAAAATTAGTAGAAATAAAACTTCAGAGAAACTTTGTGACAAATTGAACTGTAAAATATACTTTAAAATTCCAGCATAGAGCCCAGTACACAGGAAATAGCATGATAAATGGTAGGCAGGGTCATTCTAATATTATAGATGAGGCAGCCGATCTCAGAGGTGCAAAAGAGTCTCCTCTAAGGCCCACAGATAATTAAGGGTCGAGCCTAGAAATTGCCAAGGCTTATGATTTTTCATGACATTGACCACCATGAAAAGAAACAAGTTGAGTCAACATACTCACTAACCACATAAACACACATGCACGCACACCTTTTAGGGGGCTTGATTTAGTCTCTGAATTCAAAAATTATTATCTCTTAGAAACAAATCCACTGAAATAAGAGTGCTTATCTGAATTACCATGAGCCAAATATTGTTGGTACACTGTCATAAGCACACTGTGGTTGCTGACCCAGGATCCCGGCTGAGGGCTCAGTGCTGGGTCTCCATCACACCCACCATTCCCCTAAGGCTATAGTGAGCTCACGCTCTCATTCTGAGATGAGTGGGTCTCTGCCATCCACCCTATTTCCAGTCTGTGCTGATGACGTCCTTCCTGCTTGGGGTTCCTATGAGATCAGGTCTGAGTTTCTTGTGGAATTGTTTTAGGTCACATGTGGGTTTATAACAACCATTAGAATCTCAAGTCAATCAACAGTCACAGGTAAGCTAAGCCATCTACTCATTGCTAACAGTACTCTGCCTGACCCGAGCATAGGTCTAGGGTGCTGGCTGGGCTCTGTGCGCCATCATCCAAAGCCTGCAGCGTAGGTGGGCTGTTTGCTCATTGGAGGTGGGGTGAGAGTACATTTGAGAATCCACAGGGCCCCAGTTCTCTCTCTGGGCACTGGGCACAACTTCCATAAGGACGTGGGGTGGCGGGCAGTCCTCCGCTGCAGGTGGGGCGGGTGCGGACCGCACGGCTCTGCTCTGAGTTTGGGAGTACTTCCCCTAGCCTGGACTCCACTCGTTCTCTTTTCCTTGCCTGCTTTCCAGCCTAGATTTCTAGCCTCCCACAGACCCTTGTGTCCCACAGATTCTTAGAACAATCCTCCACCCACTTTGGCTCTTAAGGGAGTACACAAGCAAAACTGTGTAAGCAAAATTTCCTGGGTCTGCTGGTCCTCGCCAATAGGCCTGAAGAACCCTTGGTCAAATTCCAAACAGTAACTTCAGAGCTGAGAGAAGGTGAACCCTCAGGGCCCTTCGATTCGAAATCAGAGACTGGAGTAATCGAAGGAGGTGATGGTGACTGTGATTCGCGCTGCAAATGTCGGAGAGAAAGAGTTTAAGACAGAGCGCGGCTAACTACGTTGCCAACACCTGCCTTTACAATTGCTGCAGCGTTTTGCTCATCTGCTAAGAATGTGCTTTGGCGGGTTTTTCCCCTGGTTCACAGTGTGGTTATTACTTCATTGACTCATCACATATCATGATGAGTCTGAGTCGTTTTCTCAGGTTTGAAAGTCTGGATGTGGTGGTGGCTGTCTGCAGAGAGAAGACCGTGGAGTTCAGGAAGAAGTTGAAGAAGATTAGAGCCCCAGCATTACACTTCAAGCCAGCTGGATTATGAACAGGTCCTTTGGATTGTACACATATAGCAAAGGGGTTGATTGTCTTTTCTACACTATGACTGCCCTCTGAGGAGAATGTATTTTCATTGTTAAATTATATCAGGAAACTTTTGTTTTATGGGTTTTTTTGGTGGTGTACTCTTTGTATTTCAAAAGGAATGATTTTGAGAATCAAGTTTCACATTCCACCTTTGATAATATAACTCCTACTGGAGAAATTTCCTTTTCTTTCCCCCTTTTTGATCCTACTGGGGGTGGGAGGAGAAAAAGACAGACAGAAACCAAAACATCATTTTTCTTCTTACTAAAACTGACATGTGAGAAAGTGGAACACATCTGTGGGCACATGGGCTTCTTGAGGTTGAGCCCAAACATGGACCAGACTTGGCCACGGAGCAGAGCAAGGCTAGTCTGCCACCAGCCTCCCTATACCACAGAGGTGGAGGGAGCTTTATCATCATACTTAGCTTGGATTCCAGAGCTGTTTCTCTTCCAGTTCCTTAAAGGAAAGGACTGGAAGGGGCTAAACTGCACACGCTCAGTTCCTCCTACACCTTCCAGTCTGGTAAACACTTCTGCTCTCCTAGGGTGGGCTTTGGGGGGGCCTTTAGGGGAACTTGCTCTCCTCAGGCAGAGAGCCTCCAGAGTGGTAAGGTATCTTTAATTTAAATGGTAAAAGTCTATTGTAGCAAGTATTTTCTCCTCATCAGATCTGGTTTCAGACCCTGTAGCCTCCTTACTACTCTTTGAACATTCTCAATTGCTCTCGAAAAATCAAACAGGAAACAAAACAGAAACAAAATAATACAAATATGTAGTAAAAAGAGCACCAGACTGTTCCTTGGGACCCGGGACCTGACAGGTGTTGAGGATAAGTCCGATCCACTCTGTGGCACACTCGCCTCCTGTGTGGCCTGCGTGGCCAGGGCCTCGCCATGCTGAGCTCAGTCCGGGGCCTCCTGCCCGGGAGCCTCCTGCTCTCTTGAGGTTTCTTTTTTCTTGGTTCTTACCATAGACTTTAAACTCACACGGGTCTTTTCACACTTAAAAACAATATCCTCAGGGGCCAGAGGGTTAGCTCAGTGGTTCCGGTGCCTGCCTCGCAAGCGCAAGGTCCTGAGTTCGATCCCGGTAACCACATACAATTCTGGGCGTGGAGACTCACGCCCACCAGCAATCAGCACCACATACCACAGTGCCGGGCGTGGTGGCTCATGCCTGTAATCCCAGCACTCAGGAGGCAGAGGCAGGAGGATTGCTGAGTTCCAGGCTTGCCTGGGCTACATAGTGAGCTCAGGGCCAGCCTGAACTACAAAGTGAGACCCTGTCTCCAAAACAAAACAAAACAAAACAAAACAAAATAAAACAAAACAAAACAATATCCTCACTTGTCCTTCTTTTCTGGTGATTTCTACTTTGCTGTATCTTATTCTTTATAGAAAATCTACTTTAATAGGTTGTTTAAATGTAAGAGAGAATGAAATCTTGTCATTTGAAGCAAAATGGCTGGAAGTGAAGGACCTTACGTTATTTTAAATAAGCCAGTTGCAGAAAGACAGGTCAAGCAAGAGTTATGTGGAGCTCAAACAGCTGATCGCTAGAAGTGGAGAAGCAGTCTCCAGAGGGTAGGAAGGGAGAGAGAGCAGACAGAGATCGGATAATGATACCAAAGCACGATGTAGGAGGAATACAGTTCACAATTAATTATGTATTGAGTAAAGAACTGGAGGAGCTCAAAGTTTCCCAACAGAAAGAAATGATACATGTTTAGGGAGATGGAAATACTAGTTACTGTGATTTGAGCATTACAAACTACATATATACATGGGACTATCACACCATACCCCAAAACTATGTATAATTATTATATCAATAAAAAAAGAAGCCAGGCGTGGTGGCTTGTGCCTGTAATCCCAGCACTCGGGAGGCAGAGACAGGCGGATTGCTGGGTTCACGGCTTGCATGGGCTACATAGTGAGCTCAGGGCCAGCCTGAACTGCAAAGTGAGACCCTGTCTCAAAAGAAAAAGAAAAGAAAAAGTGTTGTCTGAATGTATTGGAGCAAACCAATTTGTCTTCAAGCTCTGAGATGCCCTACAAAAGGTCCTCACTAAGGTAGCCCGTGATCTTCCTGTAGCTCAGTCTTCTCATTATAGTTGATATCTCAGCATGAATTGACACTGCTGACCATCCTTGCTTTTCAGAAATCTTACTTCCTTTTGTTTTCCTTTTTGGGTTATCCACTTTTGGAAGCTTCCTTTCTTCTAGCCAGCTATTTCTTGAAATTCTGCAGTACCTAATTCCTTCCTTATTTACACTCTGTTCTCTCAGTGAAAGAATAATGAGATGATTCTTTAAAATTCCTTCAGTCAAGTTTTCTTGAGCACTTATGTGGAGGACAGCGTCCTAATCACTACGAATTCTACAGTGTTGGAGAAAGTCCAACAACAAATGTCCTTCTTATAGAAAAATTCATCCTCCTGGTAAAAGAACAGCAGTGAATAAGGAAACAAGCATATAATAAATTAGGAGGTGATGTGTAATAGGAAGAGAAATTGGTGTGAGAGAGTAAGGCATGAATGACTGGGTGTGGTGGCACACATCTGTAATCCCAGCACTTGGGAGGCTGAGGCAGGATGGCCACAAGTTTGAGGCCAACCTGGACTATGTAGATGAAAAAAAGAAAGGCAAAGGAAGAAAGAGAGAGAAAGAGAAAGAAAGAAAGAAAGAAAGAAAGAAAGAAAGAAAGAAAGAAAGAAAGAAAGAAAGAAAGAAAGAAAGAGAGAGAAAGAAAGAAAGAAAGAAAGAAAGAAAGAAAGGAAGGAAGGAAGGAAGGAAGGAAGGAAGGAAGGAAGGAAGGAAGGAAGGAAGAAAGAAAGGAAGGAAGGAAGGAAGGAAGAAAGAGAGAAACGTGTGGTGCTACATGAAAGAATCAAGGAGAGCAGATCCCTAGAAGTAACACCTTATTTTGGTAGTTGGTGTTAGCTCTCCTTTAATCTTTAGTGGAACTCACCAGTGGAACCGTCTGGCCCCAAACTTTTCCTCTTCTGGAGGCTCCCTCCTCACTCCCACTTCAGCACTGGGATTGACCCCAGGGCTTTGCACATGCTACATTAGGCTAGTCTCCAGCCCCTTTATTTATTTTTTTTTACTTTGAAACAAAGCCTTGCTAGGTTGCTCAGATGACCTTGGACTTGTGATTCTCTTTGTCTCTGCTTCCAGAGAAGTTCAGATTATAGGAACGAAGCGGCTTCACTGAGAGGTTTCTGATGATCCATTCAGTCTCTTGTTGTAGGCATACTGTGATTTTCTATTTCTATTTGTGTTGCTTTCGGTAATTCGCGTTTCTAGGAACTGTATACCTTCCTGTTATACAGTGTTTCTAGTTGTCGCTTAAGATCCTTTTCATTTCTGTCAGGTTGCTACTGGTGTCCCCACTTTCACGTTCTCATTTTAGTGATCTGTGTGTTCTCTTTCTCCTTCTCAGTCCAGCTAGATGTTTGTCAGTGTTTGGGGGGAGAAACTGAGGCACAGCATCATCTGGTGCAGACGCCCCTAGCAGGACATCCTGTTGCTCCTAGACACTTCCTGAGAGCTACCTGTGCTCTTGATGTTTTACCTGGATGGCAAATGTACTGACTGTTATTATGGCCATTACTCTCGCTTTCCAGATGAGGAAATTAGGGCACAAAGAGGTGAAGGAACATGCCTGAGATACCATCGCTGTTAGGGCAGAGCCAGCAGCCTGGCGCCAGGGACCCGTCTTCACCCCTGCACTTTGACCTTTCTGTCTGTGAGTTCAGTGAAAGGAATTATTATCATGACTAAGGCCAGAACACAGACAGTGAGACAGAACCTCATTTCATATGCCACAATATGGTACTTTTCTCCTTTAGAAATACATGAGAAATGCATTATTTCCAGCTTGGCATAACAAATGGTACAACACTTTTACAGCCTAATTTTACTCCCCAGCTGGTTCCAAGATATTAATAACTAGGGCTGGGCCATCCCTCTCACTTTTTGACTTTCTTAAGAATCTCCAGCTATCCTGCAATATATGCCGTTTTGTGAACAATACCCCCCCCACACACATACTATTTTTGCTTTCAGGTGAAACAAAAGCTAATTTATATGCTTCTGATTTCCTTGTACTAAAATCACCAAAGTGTTGCTTTATAAGAATTATTTTATTCCTCTTTACTGTGCTGAATAAGAACATTTCAACACTTCCTTCCTCGTGAACACTGAGTGGTGTTTTGCTGAAGGGAAGATTACCCAGACATCGTTCTAACTGAACTGATTTAGAATCTAAATCCGAGGTGTCTGAGGCCCTGGGGAAAATACTTCCCACCCCAGGGCTGATCTGGAGCCTTGAGCAGCCAGGGAACCTGTAAAGACACTGGGCACCGGAAGGACACACCAAGTGTTAGTGCTGGCCATTCCTACATGCCCCACCATCAAGCTGAATTTCCCTCTCCATGGAAAAGCCAGGTAAGCAGGGGAGAAGAAATTTCTGTCGTCAGCTTGAGCTTTAAAAAGAAGAAGGAAGTGGGGGTGGTGAATGGATGGTTTTCAGCCCAGGCCTATGTGAGAGGGGAGGAAACAGGACTGAGTAAGAAATGAAATGCTGACACACAGGACTCCCCGTGGCCTCAGACTGACCCCTGAGTCTCACCAGTTCCTGTAACAAACACCACAGAATGTGCCCCCCCATGAGAGCAAGCTTTGTAGAAAAGCAGTGGCACCGAGTGAAGTCAGGAGGATTAAGAGTGGTGCCAACCATCCTTCCGTCCGTGCCACAGTCCATCACAGAAACACTGAGAACGTCGGGCAGAAAGGTAGGAAACATGTCAGGTTCTGTGGATCGCTTGCTCTGCCAACAACAACAAATGAGCTTTGCCTGAAGGGGAAGGTGATCAGCAGCAGCCAGAAGCTCAGGTGCTTGGAAAGAATGGAGAATGCAGTTCACCAGGGCTTCAGTGCTGGGCACGACTGGTGAGGGTCGGCCTCACCCCTCCTCAGAATCACCTTATCACGCCTCATTCCAACTCAGGATGGGCAAAGGGAAGAGACAGAGAGGCCTGGCCCGAGGCCAGTCCAAGGGAGGTAGCCGGGCGTGGTCGGGGGAAGTGGAAGGATTTTAGGAATGAGGGCTTGGCCCCGGTGGTACTTGGGCCTCTATTGGGAATCGCACTCACAACTCTGACCTGCCGCTGAGATCTCCTGCTCTGGCTTCGGTCTTGGTTTAGACAGTGTCTCTGTTGCTGTGCTCAGGAAGTGAAAGCGTCCCTGGGCCATTCACTGAGCCCGGGAATTCCCAAGAGACAGAGAGCACAGCGTCATGGGTCAGACCACCCTGGAATTCCCAACCTACCAGCGTGTAGCTGTTGCACCCCCAGGAGCTGAGTCCAGCCCCCATTTCCTCACTCGTAAAACACAAGAAAAATACCTGCCTGACAGGGTATGGATCGTAGAACAAAGGGCCTGGCTTATAGTGACCTTTTGTCTCTGGTTTATATTTTTATAAAAAGGGCCTTGGCTTGAATTTGGCTTTGGTCTTTCCAGGCTACTATCCTTGATCAATATTTGTTACACACACTCAGTGGGTGAGAAAAGGGACCAGAAAGAGATCTAAGACTCCTGTGGAGTCACAGAGGACAGAAAACCCTGTGAGTGGGGGCACACAGCTCATTTCTAGCCCACGTCTGGACAGGGTGGGGACTTGAGCTGTGTGGACATTTGAGGTTAAACAGTAAAAGGACTTCCCTTTTTCCTGCTCTAAACTTGGGATATTATTTTCTTTACATGGGCTTTTGTGTCTTAGCAGAGAAGAGTCCTGTGATCCTGTAACAAGCTCAAGAGAAAGTCAAGGTGCTACTCACAACACAATGAATCAAAACCCCGAATCTGTCAGGCATCACCCACTGCATAGAGACCCCTGGAGTTACCGAAGTTGCAGCTTCTTACACAAAATGGCACAGTAGCTGGTGTAATGACTCCCAAATGCAGTTCTGGTACTTGGAGCTGGGAGCCACTCCGGGCAGTACAGTGAGACCCAGTTTCCCAAAAAAGGTGTAGTTAAAAAAAATTTTTTTTAGCATCATAGCAATTCTCTTACACACTTGAAGTTGTCTCTAACATCAACTACAGTGCAACTGATATTATAGTAACTGGTACAATACAAATGGTACATAAGTCTTTGTCCTGCTATATCCCTCAGGGAATAATGACACAGGAAAGATCTGTCTGTGTGAGGATGGAAGCAGCCATCACAGGCCCAACTATATTTTCTACCACAAATAGCTGAGTCTTCAAGCTCCATGTGCAGAGGGCTGTATTTTTAAACATGCCTTGGGCCGGAGGGTTAGCTCAGTGGTTCTGGCGCCTGCCTTGCAAGCGCAAGGTCCTGAGTTCGATCCCTGGTCACCATATATAATCCTGGGCGTGGAGACTCACGCCCACCAACCATCAACACCACATACCACAATGCTGGACGTGGTGGCTCACGCCTGTAATCCCAGCACTTGGGAGGCAGAGACAGGAGGATTGCTGAGTTCGCGGCGGCTTGCCTGGGCTCCATAGTGAGCTCAGGGCCAGCCTGAACTACAAAGTGAGACCCTGTCTCAAAAAAAAAGTGTCTCTGCCACATAGAGCAGTGCCCCTGAGAAGCAGTGAGAGAGGCTGCCCACGGCACCGTGGCTTTCTAACAGAGCAGCCAAGAAAGCATCAGGAGACCCTCCAGGGCAGGCTGTGCCACCGGGAAGAACCAAACCAGAAGGACACACCCATCCAGCAGGAAACAGAGACTTCCTCTTTGCTGTTTAACGTTTTCATCTTGTGGGGGCCAGTCTGACAACTTGGTGGTGACTATAGCTGCATGAGAACCAGGAGCTCCTCAGAGGATTTGTCCCCGAAGCAGCCACAAGCAAGCCTCGAGGCCTTGGCCTGCACCTCCCTGTCTGGAATGCTTTTGGAATGAGCACAGCTTGGAGCGGCTGCCCTGAGGTTTTACCATACTTCTCATGAATTTCATTCCAGTGGGAAGACACAGCGGAAAAGTCGCTGTTGAGGTTCATGGCCAGCACTTCTCTGGGCCTGAAATCCAGCTCTTTCTACCCAGAGTTGGAAGCAAGTTGAGTCAACTGGTTTCCTGTTCGGGTCGTCACTATGGTTAGTGACAAAGAATCATGAGGCAGCTTGAGGTTTCCCAGACTACCGGGGGCATGATGGGCATCTGTCAGTGTCTCCCCTGGGCCCCCATGGCCAGATGTCCCCCCGGCGAGTGCCTGGAGTAGAGGGAGGGAACCCTGACGGTGAGCCGCAGGCGTCAGCAGGCCTAGTGAGGCCTGCGGGGGTCACTGAGGTGAGGTGCTGCCGCTGGCTCAGGTGTGGGCCCTGAGGGCCGTGCTGGGCCACTCTCATTCGCTCTGTTGAAGCTTCATTTTCCTCATCTGGAAGACGCTTGAAGACTCTGGTGGAATTAGTGTATCCTTCTGTCCTCCTTAAAGGAGCCAAGGAGAATTTTAGGTAAACAAATATTGTAGATACTTGTTCCTTCATTCTCAGATTTATTCATTCATTGAAACTTCCTTTTTTTATGAGCCAACTCTGTGTTACGTGTTGAGGATTCCAAAATGAATAATATTTGTTTCCCTACCCTCTTGGGCTCACCATTCTATGGGGATGATAGATAAATATGCAAACAATCACGGAAAACTTACTGCTTGATAACAGGAGTGTGTGCTGAGTGCTTAGTGTTGCCTGGAAATGTCAAGATGGCTGACGTGGGAGCCAAGTCTTGCCAAAGGCATCGGGGCATCCAAGGGGTGGAGAGGCATTTAGGGGAAGTCTGTGGCTTGCCGGAAAAAACTTTCCCTGAGAATCACAGTGAGGCTTGAAAGATTTTAAGCAGTGAGTGAAAGGCAAAGAAGGAAATGTGGACATTCATTTGAAATTCCAGTTTACCAAGAGAGAAACCTTTCCCTGCTCTGCGTGCTGGGAAATGCTTGGGCTTCATGTCAGCCCCGCCCATGCTGTTTACACAGCCAGTTCAGGCCACGGTGCTGGCTGCTGCAGGCTAAACCCTGGAAGATGGTTTCTGTGGCTGTTTCACAAAAAGCCTGGATAAAGTCCATAGACTTTACAAAGTCTGTGCTGATTCTTACCCTTTATAGAGTCAAGCAGTCCTTGGAGAACGAAAGGAGCATGATACACCATCTTCCCAGAAATACATCTACTTCTGCATTGTTTCAGGAATTTCCAGCCCCCCCCCACTGGGCCATTCATGGATTCCAGTTAAAGATCTCTGTACCTTGCCTTGGGCTGAGTCAGGCAACCAGAGAGACCCAGACCAGACACAGGGCTTTATGGTCAACTGGCCTTGATGGACATGAAGCTTGCACACTTCTGGGTGGGAAATGTCCCCAGGCAGAACCTCAGTTTCCCATGGCTAAGGTCTGGACAGGGCACTGTGCTTTCACGCCTCTGCCTGGTTTACTGTGCCCAGGGCTTCTAGTCCTGGCAAATCGGAGAAGCAGATTTTGAGTTTGGTAGTTTTGCTGCCTGTCAAAGAAGCAGGGATCTGCCGTGAAATCAGTGACTGGCACACATTTCCCACTAGGTTATTCCGGTTACACTCAAGGATATAGGCTGGTTTATGGCTTGAACTGGGGGGCCCAGAGGATTAGGAGACCTGGTGACGATGGAGGCAATCTGAGGCCGCTCGGGTGGAGAGTGAGGACGGCGGGAGGGGAAGCGGCAGAAGGCGCGTGTCACGTGCTGCCGGCCAGAGCTCATGGAGAAGTGGAGTCTCCCTTCTGAGCACTTGGGCAGGGCCTGTGCTGGGAGGGGCAAGTGAGGTCTTTGGCGAGTACATAATATGAGAAGGTGCCTCCGCCAACTCATGGAGATAGAACATGTTTCAATATAATAATTCTTTAAAAATAAAATTTAATGCAGAATTTAGTAGAAAGAGAGTGCGATTCTGCCCTGGCATGCCATGCCCGCCTGCCTGCCTCACTTCCTGGTCCCAGCCCTGGGCTTTGATGGTGACAAACTCATATCCACAAAGTCTCTGGCTTGTGTTTGAGTAACATCTGTGAATTTCAACCAAATCAGGACCTGGCCACTGGTGATTAGTTCCTGCAGGTGTCCAGAGATATTTCTCAGCAATATTCACTGCTCAGTCTCCATTAAACTTGTCCTGCCCAACTGCCCACCTTTGGCCAAGGAATTTATGTTGGCAGTGACCCAAATCTTCCACCAGGTGGCACTCTTGCTCCAACCTGGTGCCCCTGGAAAGGTGCTCGTTAGCCAAAACCAGTGAGATATCAGCTGCAATAGTTGCTCAATTGTTATCTGAGAAGCCACAAGGAATCGGGAGCAAGAACTAGGGTAAACAGTGATGTGACGCACTGAGGACTAGGGAAACGTTCTGGAGAGCTTGGAGCAAGGAGAGTTTGATGTGGGACCACAGCCTGCGCTGCTTTTCAGCAGGTGAGAACAGCGAAAATGTTAAGCCTCTTTGTTCTGGGACACAAGATAAACACACGTGACAGGGGAAAGCAATGTGGGATTAATGGTTTTCTGCAAAGTGCAGCCTGGTGGTAACAGCTCAGGCACCTGAGTCAGAAAGGCCTGGAATGTTGGCCCCTCCATTTGCTAGCTGTGATCTGGGATGACTGACCGGCCTGTGCTAAACCCGAGAGTCTTCGTCTTTAACTGGGGATTATTGTAGCTAGTCCCCTGGAGGGCTGCTGAAGGACTAAACAAACAGATGCACGGAAGTCTGTTTGCATGGTGCCTGGTACATAGTAAGTGTTCAACAAAGGAGAGGCGTTCCTGAGGACCTGGGCAGGGGCCGCGTGCGGATTCCTGGCTGTAACCTCCCCTGGCAGTTGCATGGAGGAGGTGACCTCGGGCTGACCTGGAGAAATAACTTGATAATGAACCATGGCTTCAGGAGAGTCAACTGGAAGAATTTCCCACCCGGTTCGAGTTTCACAGGTGTGAGTTTTGAACCAGGAAATGAGGCTGGCTTCCAGGGCTCCCAGAACAACAGTCTTACTCTTGGTGGCTTGGGAACGTCTGACCACCAGGTGACTGATCCCACTTAAGCCGTGCATTGTTGTGGAAAGTGTCCTTTTACACGAATGAGGGTTCAAATCTTTCCGTTCATCCAGTCTGTCTCCTCAGTGTTCTGAAATCCTGAACTCATAAAGATGCACCCAAATTGACTGCTCCTCAAGACAGTGGTGTTGAAAGCAGTTCTTGTTGACTGGGGTTTACTTGATGATGGTCCACTTAGTAAGTGGCTGGAGAGGTGAGCAAATCCACTTTATAGACAAGTCAACTTGTGTTAAGGAAAGCTTAGTCACTTAGCAGCTGGGTATTAGTGTAAGCTACTAGATCTCTCTGACTTCTAAATGAATCAACCAATAGATTGATTTATTAATCAATTATTTATTTGATATGTTAAATACAAACCATGCCTACTTACTGACGGCAAGTTCCTTAGAGATCTCTAGGGTCAGAAAACCTTCGTTAGCATTAGTTGAGGCTCTCTTCTGGAAAACAGAGAAATATATAGCTACACTTTTGTAGCTACAGACACACATAATACACATATATGACTTTGTATGCAGCATTCTCTTCTCCTGGCATCGTGACCCAGAATGTGGCCCATTCTTATGCTTGCCACACTCCTAGGGTTCTCTAGAGAGGTACTTTGTGCTATGGCCTCTTGCTTGGAAGGGAAGCCAGACAATACCACTCTCCATGGATCTGCGGAGGGATCCGTTTGCTGGCCTCGGGGAAAGCACGTTGGCCGAATAGTCTCCTTCTCCAGGGGGACAAGATTTGGACACAAGAAGGGGGCCAAAGGCAAAAGCTGTCTTCCCAAAGATAAGACATGACCAACCCTCCAGAGGGGGAACTTGGTTTTCCAGTCCAAGCTGGATAGGGCCGCCAGCGCTAGGGAGTTGGAGAGCTTCTTCATGACAGTTCCTGGAGTCACGGGGGAGTCAGAGTGGATAAATAAGAGTTCCCACTTACAGCCTGTTTGGATTTCCTCCAAATGTACTTTATTACCTCTCAGTTCATACTGTGGCTCAATTTAGACTAATAAAATTTTCTCTACTGCAGGAAGTCCATAGGGGGCCTACTTTATTACATAGAGTGGGTTTTATTCAATTATAGAACAAGTTCTCCAGGACTTAAAAATTATTTTGTCAAATTATTTCAGTGAAAATATGGTTGACTTTATTTAGTAACTTTTTTAAAAAGTCACTTCCTGTTTATATTATGATTGATTCTATCTCAACCATCATTGAGGTTTCTGGATTCAGAGAGAAGAAAAACTAATGTGATTTTCTTTTGCACATAAATCTCACATTAAAATAAAGATAAACCAAAATAATATAATAAAAAAGGAATCACTAAAACATCTTCAGGACATACAAGTACAAAAGATGATTTTTTTTTTTTTTTTGAGACAGGGTCTCGCTTTGTAGTTCAGGCTGGCCCTGAGCTCACTATGGTGCCCAGGCAAGCCGCCGCGAACTCAGCAATCCTCCTGTCTCTGCCTCCTGAGTGCTGGGATTACAGGCGTGAGCCACCACGTCCGGCACTGTGATATGCAGTGTTGATTGCTGGTGAGCGTGTCTCTACGCCCAGCATTATATGTGGTTACCGGGGATCGAACTCAGGACCTTGCGCTTGCGAGGCAGGCGCCGGAACCACTGAGCTAACCCTCCGGCCCAAAAGATGATTTTTATTCTTAAGGGATTCATGTCCACAAGTAGAGAGAGAGGCCTGGAGGAAGAGGCCTTGATCTTTGGTCTCCAGCATAGGAGCAATGTGGAGTTATAATCTCTACATAAAAAGGTTTAGGAAGCAATATGTATATTTACCAGTTCCCCTGACAAATGCATTTATTGCATCTCACAAACTTATGCTAATAAAAGTAAAAAAAACAAATACACAGAGACTGGAATTAGTTCGAGCTAAAGATTCTCCTTCCTGTGACTCTGTCCTTTTCATTCACCATCGGCACTAGATGTCCTGACCAGAAGGGCAGCGTAGCAGCCAGGCTTGGTGCCCCACAAGTGGGCTGGAGGGGGTCTAGAGAGCCCAGTTTGCATCTCCCCTTTTTTCTCATAGACTGCAGAGACGCAAGTCAGACATGTGGACCGGAGCCCTTTTACTGAGCACTTACAGTTAGCCACAAACCTGGCCTTCATTTTCTCTTCAGCCTCAGGAGGGGCTGTGAAGCTCCACATGTCACTAATATTATACCCATCTGGAGGGAGGCAAAGCAGGCCCTTGACCATCAGTCAGCTTGCACGAGGGTGAGTGGACAATTTCATGTTTTATTCTTTTCTTCCGTCAAGATCTACCCATTGGAAGAGACTTGAGAGAAACTGTCAGGATGGAAGACAGTACTTTATCTCTCTTGCATTTATTTCTCTTGCATCCTATCTCTGTTTAAGTCTCACGTAGGAAGATGAGTGAGCCTGAAACACGTTAATTAGAAAATAATTTCCAGAGGTCGAATAGCCAAGGGATTCTGAGGTTCTCGTTACTCCTCAAGAGGAAAAGGTTCAACACCATGCCCTTTTACTGGCTTTAATTACTCTTCTGTTTATTATCTTTTGGGTTCGTTTGTGTGACCCCAAAAGTGCCACAGTGTCTTACTAAGCCACTGTCTTCAGGCCTTCTCTCTGTACTCTGGAGCCAGTGAACTCTGCTTGTTTTTGTCCTTGCTGCCTGTGTGATACTGACATGAAAAAGAACAACTTCTGGCTCAAGAGGGCCGGGGGGAGACTTCAGTACCAGTCATGCAAAGAGGCCCTGTGCTAGGACCTAGTCCCGAAGCGGCAGCACCTCCAGGGACTTAGGCTGCTGGGAGACGCCTGGGCCACTGCTGTCCCAGCCCCTGGGCACCCAGGGGTTCCTTCAGTGGGACAGACTGGGGCCCACAGGAAGGTCCTTTTCCGTGCAAAAGTTCTGCATATCCAGCACTTTGATGACTCTTCATTCTAAACTTTTCCTCTTAGCCAGAGAGACCTCGAGTCTTCAGGTGGTTAAAGAGAAAAGCCACTTTGTCAGTAGAAAGGGGAGCATTTAAATGGCCAAGGGACTTAATGCAATGGTCTCTCCTTGGTGCAGAAGTGGGAACGGGGAAGAGGGTGAGGAGGAGCCAGGGAACCTGCACAAAGCTGGCCTGTTTCCTCACTAGCTCTCAGGGCACCGAGAACCTCGGCTGAGATTGAAGAAGCCTCCCGGAGCACTGTTCAGTGCAGAAAAAAGGGCGATTTGGAGAAGTTGCCAGTGTTTTCCAACTCTTACCCCTCCCAGGCTGGGTGTTTCCTAATCCACTTTGAACCTTGAGCGCTGGCTTTTCACTGGGTTCCTGGAGGACCTCCCCCGCTTTGCCCCATTAGTTTCCCAGAGCTGCAAAGCAGAGCACCACAACCCGGGTGGCATCATCAGTGTTAACCTTGCCTCACAGTGCCCAAGAAGCCGGACACCAAGGTGACCTAGGCTGGTTCCTTCTGAGAGCTGTGGGGGAAGGGCCTTCTTTGGCCTCCTGTGCAGTTTCTGAAGGTTTGCTGGTATCTTTGGCCTTTCATGGCTGGCCAACATGTCACACTGGTCTGTCCCCTCATATTCTACCTTGTCCTCCCATTCCCCCTCCCCATATTTTAAATAAGGACACCACTGGTAGTATTTTGTGGGAAGCCACCTTACTCCGATATAGTATCATCTTGAAATGAGGTACACTTGCAATGCCCTAATTCCCAATAAGCATTTGGAGGCAAGGACTTCATAGGAATTTTAGGCGGATGTAATTCAACGTGTACCACACTCCCTACAGCGCCACTCCCTTGCAATTTAAAGTCAGAGGTGTGGACCTCTGCCTGCCTGCTTCTAGGATACTCTGCACCATAGGTACAAAACCAGAACCCCTGGAGGCCTTTGAGTAAAATACTCGAGGACGCCCAACAAGATTGCTCTTGGCCTGTGGGGCTCAGGGAAAATAGTTTGCTGGGGCTCTTGTCTTGAAAATCATGATTATCACCGTATCCAGATGAGAGAGAAGTGTGGAAGAAAAATTAGAATGAATGAAGAAGAGTAACAGACAATCACACGTCAGTGAATGACATCCTGAGAAATGTACTGTTAGTCAATTTTGCCACTGCTGGAACATCTTGGAACCTACTTACATGAACCAGATGGGGTAGCACACTGGGACTAGGAAGGTCTACCAGTTGCTCCTGGGGTCCAAACCTGTACAGCACACAGTACTGTGCTGAATACTGTGGGCAGTTCTAACACAACAGTTACACACACACACACACACACATCAGCATAGAAAAGGAACAGTAAAAATACCAGATGATAAAAATTTCTCAGCCCCTTCACAATCTTAGGAGACCACTGTTGCATATATAGTTCGTGGCTGAAGGAAACATCACTATGTGGTACCTGATTGTATGTACTGTCCATTTAGTGCAGATGGAGACTCTTTGCAGGGTCCAAGGACAATTTCCTGTTGCACTTTAGTGTCAAACACACCATCTCTGGTTTCTTTCCCATTTCCTATTGTAAGAAACAGGGTGTGAATAGTTGTTCCAGTGCCACTGTTTTAATCCTGCCCCTCAGCCACTCCTTAAGAGAGCTCAGCGCCAAACAGTGTGTTCCAGGTGGGCCCTGGTCACAGGGATTCTTGCAAAGCTGTCCTTGTTCCTCCCCATTGAGGATGATCACAAAATGCCGGTCTTGCCTTCGGATGCAGGGGAGGGTAACATCATTACTTCCTGGGGCTTTGAAGTTTTCCAGTGTAGATGCAGGTATCTTCTGGTTGCCTTCTGAACTCCTCAGGTAGTAATTACTGCTTTCCTGGAGAAAGCAGTAATTTCCTGGACAAGGAAATTGCTTTTCCTGGACAAGGTAGTGTGGGCACCCTGCTGCAACACAGCCCTGCCAGCCTGAGGGTGGAGGTCTGCGGGGAGAGGGCAGAGGAGTCCTGTTCCTGCAAGTGTCTGGTAGGGGCAATGCATAGCCCCACATCAACGAGCCATAAGAGGGGATGTGGCCGATGAGGTTGGCGTGGGAGCCATGGTCCTGGGGAGACAGTACACCTGAGATGAAGGTGGGTGGCTGCTTTGGGTGCTTACTGACGTGCAAGGCTGATGCCGCAGCCTCTTGTGGTCAGTGCTGCGGACTCAGGAAGGTCCCAGTGTGGGGAGGGAAGAGCCACAAAGGACCCACATGCTCCTAGACCCACATCAGCACCCCAGGTAGCCTTGCCTCTTGTGCAGTGAAACAATGCTCTGGGCAGTGGGAATGACCCAGACAGCCCTTCTGGATCCTTGGCAGCCAGTGGTGCCTGACAGCTTCAAAGGCACAAGGGGACGTTGAGTTCAGTGGACATCTACTCAGCATACCTTGGGCACCACCTCGCCAGCTCCTGTAGATCCAGGCACACATGTGTGACCTGAAAAATTTCAAGGTAGTTCCAGGGTGGCTGGCTCCCTTCCAGGTCTAAGAGGACCCAGCCCTGGGCATGCAGATCGCCAGGACCAGGACAGGGCTCCCCCACCTCAGGGACCCTGAGTGCCCAGCACCTGGTCCTCTGGCATGGTGACCTTGCTGAGGGACAAGTTTGTTCGCCACCTGGGAGGTTTAATAAACTCCAAAACCCTGGTAAATGTGTTCTAGAATGCATGATTGATATTGCAAAATAGTAAATATTCAAAGGGAAATGGGGTTTAGGGTAAATAATGAGGAAAGAAAAAGAATTGATGGTAAAAAAGGAAACAAAGCTTGTGTATATAGGGGTGGTGGTGGTGGTAGGGTGGGTAGGAGAAGGGGAAAAATGAGAATTAAGTTGTGTCATATGCTGGTACAAATTCTCAACGTGGAGTGTATTTGGGATGTGTATATAGAATGGAACAATAACATGTACCAATTAAAAAAAAGGACAGGGGAAAAAAAAACTTGTAGTCACCCTTGGGGTTTGGGACTTTGTGGGTCTGGGCTATAATATGGTGCAGGAATAGGGACTTGCCGTGCCCTTAAGGTGGCTTCACAACACTCCTCAGTGGCGCCCTGCAGCTGACTGGCCAGCAAGCTACCGTCCCTGGCTGGCCTTCTCCAAGGGCTGTCTTGGTGAGGGATCCCACGGTGTCCTCTCAGAGGGGGTCCCCTGGCTCCTCCTGTCCCCACCAGTGCTATCATCCTCAACTCACCAAGGGGCAGCCAGACAGGGCTGTGCAGAACCAGGACACACTTCCGGAGGGTGTTCGTGGTCATGCATGGGAGTGGACAGGCCTGGAAAGAGGGGTGAAGGACCGTGCGGACCAGCTCTGGCTGCTCAGCCTCCAGCTCGCAGGCTGCACTGCAGTCGGCTGTTAGGCCAGCCTGATGCCGAGGGTCACTAGGGGCTGTTCCTGCACGGAGAGCCAGGTATGTTTGGAAAGTCAAATAATTTTATTTAGTAGAAACTAAAAACATGATTTTAGTATCACAACACAAGAGAATGGTATGAACTGTGATGTATAATTTGCATGGTTTAAAAAATTATAATATGTACTGAAGAAATTTCATGCTGACATGTTTTAGACTAGCTTTCCATTCACTTTAGTCTGCTGTCATGAATTATTCCCTTGTTAGAAAAATTTGAGACCTCCTGAAACTAATGGATTCGACTTATTTTTCTGTGTTCTAAAGGATGTTGGCTATGCTCTTTTTCTGTTAGGAATGTTCTGTCCTCATTAGAGTGTCTGAAGAACTCCTCTATAACCCTCAAAACCCACTATGTATCCTTATCTTCTGACATGTTTCTTTTCCTGCCAATCAGAAGTTATCATTATTGCACAGTACACAATTCTACCATCATACTTACTCCTCATGATACAGTGTTCCTATGTCTTGGCCCACTGCATCTACAAGACAGGGTAGAGAAAGTCCCTAATTCAGGAACATTCAAGTTGTGAGCTCGCACAGATAGGCACGGACCTCACATTAAGAACATTCCTAGATACAAACAAATCCCAGGAGGAGTGCCCGTGTCTGCCGGACACTGTCACAGCCGTGCTGCTGTGTGTGGTAGGTGTAGACAGCGGCAGTGTACGGTAGGACGGTGTTCGGTCAGGGCCCAGTGTCCGGAAGCAAGAGGAAGAGCAGGGATGAGGTGGAAGGGACGGCGAGGAAGCGCAGGACACCACGCATCACAGGCTTGTGTCAGACTCACTGTCAGATAATGAACGAGTCCGACTTACAAACATTCTGAAATGCAACGGAACTTGTTGATAAGATGGGACTTTTTCTTTTCGATGAACAGGACACCGTCATTATGTTCCCCAGGCTTGTCTTGAACTCCTGAACTCAAGTGATTCTCCTGTTTCAGCCTCCTAACTGGCACTATAGGAATAAACCACCAACCATGCTCACAAAGCTGCAGACTCCTTAAGGGCAGAAATTATATATATTTTTTTGCTTCTCTATCCAATCATCAATCCCAGGCCTGGGGTAGAGCAAATCTCCATAAAAGTTTGTTGATGAAAAGCTATATTTTCCTTCATTTCTTAAAGAAGTAACTGAAAATCCACATGGCCAGAGTTGCTGCACTTGGGATCCACAAGACAAAAGCTGGTCCTTTTTCTTGCTCCCAGGCAGCTGGGAGCCTGAGTGCACAGGACAGCCAGGAAGGCCCCAGGGCACAGAAGGGAGGGGCTGCACCAGACCTCGGCCCCAGAGCGGGAGGGAGCAGGCCCTGACTCAGGGACCTTCCAGCAGCTGGCCCAGCTGTGAGCCTGCCCCACCCCCACTGTGCCCTTTGAACAGCGCTGTGCTTTCCGCCCCTGGGACAAGCCCTGCCATTGTTTGCCTCTACTGTAGGGTCAGAGGCCTTATAGGAATGGCATGGTTCTACTTCCTTAAATAGTGACTTGGGAATGAAATGAGTAACCGTGTCTTTAATTAGCCATACCCAGAGGCAGGCAGGGGGCTGGGAAGTGGTGGGCAACTGGCCAAGATCAGCATTGTGAGGCTGGTATTCGGCCCAGGGAGGCTGAGTGGGATGTTTTATTTGCTTCTGTCCCCTGCCCGTCCTGTCAGCCCCTGCTCTGTGCTGCCACCACGTCAGCGTGAAGAGCTGCCCCCGGGTCCGCAGAGGGAAGAAGTGAAGCCTTTCTGAGCAACCCCTGTGGGCCAGGCTCTGTGCCAGGTAGCGGGGAGGGCAACGTCGGACAGAGGAGCCGCCTGGCGAGGGCCGCACTGTGCAGTCCAGCCCCGGGGCACCACTGCAGCTAGGACAAGGGCTCTGGGGAGCAAAAGGTATTTTGGACAATTTCATTTCTTTCCTTGTATTTTCAGCTCGTCAGTGGAATGAGTACACGTGGACAGTCAGAGCCACTTGCCTCACAACACCCTTCCCTCTTCTTTCTGCTTTCGCAGCCCCGCCCCGCCCCGCCCCGCCCAGGAGCGCTGCTTTCCTCCAAACCCCCGAAGCAGCCAGGCCTGTTCAGTAGTTTCTCCCCTCTCCTAAGAAGATAGCTTTTTTGTACTATTATAGGTAGAAAAGCTAGCTAGACATATGGTAAGCAGATAGATAGGGCCGGCCCTTGAAAGACTTGCAAAAAAAGACAATCCTTTCAAAGGTCAACACCCTCAGTGAAAAACTACACTCCCCGATAGCAGATGGCAGTGACCAGCAGGCCTCATTCTCCCAGGACGGAGGGTCAAGATCCCGGTCCAGCCCCTCCCTGGGGACCAGCGATTGGAAATTCCCTGGGTAGAGGGCCAGGACTTTGGACCACCTAGAGGAGTCTCCTGACAAGACCCAATACGACTTGATTTCTCGTTGGATCCCCATTGAATCAATGTTATCTGAGCAGTTACACTTATTGTAATCTTACTGGTTGAGCATGGTTTTGTCTATTTTGTGTGGTTTCTCACTGTACAATGTTACCTCAGCTACTGTATTTGCAATGTTACTGGTTGACTGTAATTTTGTCCCACTTCATACCTGCCTCACCTGTAGCTTTGCTCCATAAAAGCCCTCTACAAAGTGAGGTGGGTGAGTTACCCACCTTTCTAGGTTCCCCCTTCTGCCTGTTAGGCAGAAGCTTTCTTTCTCAATAAAATTTTTCTACTTAAACCTCCATTGTTCCTAAAATTCATTCTTTGATTTTTAGAGAACACGAACTTGCATTTCAGGTGGGGAGCTAAGCCTAGCTCCCCTGTGTCAGTACCAGGGATCAAACACTTGAGCTCAGTCCCCAGCCCAGAAGATAGCTTTTGTATCTCTCACCCGTGCTGTACTTGCTTCTTTTTCTCTTCCCTTCAGCTTTCTCCCCAGAGTCTCTGAGTCAGAGGAAAGAGTGACTCAGCAAGGGCTCCCTGGGCGCACAGTCCGTGTAGAGGGAGGAGCCAGGTAGGCAGCAGGGAGGGGAGCGGGCTAGGAATGGCGAAGATCCCCTCAGGCTCAGGAATATTGTGGAAGCGCAGACTCAGAAAAGTGAAAGTGTAGGGGCTTCAGAGGCACCCTGCCTGGGGACACTCGAAGGTCACCAAGGGGCCTGGGAGAATCATTTAGAGTGAAGGGCCTGGGCCGAGCTATGCTGATAGAAAAAGCCAGGTACCTAATCTCTGTGTTGGCTTCTGAGGTCTATGCTTTCTGGAAATGCCTGTGCCTGCAGCTGAAGCTTAAACACCACACCCCGCTGGTTCTACTGCAATTCCAGGGTCCAGACAGGCCTGGAGAAGGAGGCTGGTGGGAAGGCAGAGAGGCCTCACTGTTTCCCAGGGAGGAGATCGCTAATGCACTGCTGCACTGCACCTGGGAGGAAAATCCAATTTCTCTGGGAGGGAGAGAGCACGTCGGGCAGGTCCAGGCTGGGCGGGCTTCGTCCCGCCGACTGCGGTACCCTTAGGAAGGAGGTGGAAAGCCTGACCATAAACAGGGCTTCCCCACAAGCCCCTCAGCTTGCTGTTTATTGGTGCTCAAGAGCTTTCTTAAATGACCGACCCACTGGGGCTAAGCTTACCCTCATTTCTCCACTACCGTGCTGCTTATACTTCTTTGTGCTGTCAGGATTTCAAATAACATATTATCCTGGAACTGATTTTGAGGCACAGTTTACAAAAATGTTCTCCTTAGTGCGAAGGTGGCTTTGAAAATTCCCCAGTTCACTCTCTGCAAGCGTGAGACATTCCTGCAGCCAGGCTACACGGGCACCTCTTGGGAGCTTGTTGGTGGCGTAGGTTCCGGGACCTCTTCCAGGGCTGTGATTCTGCCAGGGTGGGATCAGCTCATCGGTCTGCTCTTTAGCAAATCCCTTTGTTACATTCAAGTTTTGGAAATGCTCAAACTAGAGACTGGTCGAGTTACGATGTTTGATGGAGTGGAACCCTGGGTCTATGGAGGTGCTGAAGCACAGAAAACTTGTTTGCGTAAGGACCTCTGCTCAGAGGGCCCCTAAAATTGCTCCCCCCATCTACGGTCGCGTGACAAAAATGACTGATGTGTCTTGTCAATGTGGGACTCTAACTTCTCAGCTGGTGAGTGATGCTTTCTGCGCTAGGTGGGCCGCAGTGGGGGCTTGGCCCGGAGCACACGGGCCCAGCGCTGTGGGTGACCCACTGCAGGCCTTCGGCCTTCACGGGTCAGGAAGCCTCTTCTCTCTCTCCGTGCCTGCCGGAGGACAGCCTTCCAGGCCCCACTTCTCCGAAGCTGGAAGCAAAAGTAGGAGAAATTCACATGTTCTCTACGGGGCTTTCTGAGGACAGTGCCCAGGACGGCTTTTCAGGAAGGCCGAGCAGTCTTCCTCAGATGTCTCTGCCAGGGCTGTGACAGCTGAGGCTGGACCCGGCACTGCTTTGAAACCTGACTTTCCATGATTTAGCTCTGTGATCTTAGAAACCTTACTTAACCGCTCAGGTCCGACTTGCTCGTGATCATCAACTGGAAGTCGTAACAGTGAGACATTTGTAGGCACTTGGGAGGATCACGTTAGATAATGTATCCTAAGTGAGGATGGCCTGGTGCTGGGCATCCAAGGGCTCCTAAATAACAGTGATTAGCAGTTACCAGGGCCCAGCATGGACCAGGTATTGCAGTCAGTGAATGACGGAAGTCAGAGTCCCTGTCTGTAGCGCTGGAAAAGCACCACTGCTTCAGCCTTCTTACATTCCCAACTACGAAGTCAGCGGGGAGTGGTCCCGCTCCCCAGCGGTTAATGAGACTCTAGGCAGGTGTTTTTCACAGTGGTTTTCTATTTCTGGGATGTCTTCTTTCTTTTTTGTTCTGTTGTCAGCCAACAGGCTGTCAGTGGGGGATCAGAGCGACTTAAATTGCTCCCCCGGACAGAGAGAGGAAACTATTAAAAAGAAATGGGAAATGAGGTTTCTGGGTAGAATTACAAGGCTTAACACCAGGTAGCGTTTCCTCGACGTGACTCAGCTTGGAATAGTCCTTTAGCAGATTGAAAGATGGCTGTGTCGCCGTGTTTCCAGGTCCTCCGAGGGGATCTAGCAGCCTGCTCTGTGGGAGAAGGTCCGAACCCACTGCTGGGGTCACCTGTATCGGTGCCTTCCCTGGGAGGCCTGGTTTCCTTGGCGCAGTTGCTTAGAGATGGCGACACTGGGCTTTTTCGTTCATACTGTATTCACAGGAGAAGCCTCCATAACTGCCCTCCAGGCTTGGGCCACCTTATTACCCTGAGAGGGGCACTCTTCACACACTTTGACATCCCCACAGGAGGTGTGATCAGAAAAAACAGAATGTGTTAAAAGACATCGTCATTGCAGTAAAAGAAGCATTGTCTCCTATCCCCTTTAAAACACTCCCCCCCACACACCTGTTTTGAATACACTTATCCCATAGTTCTTGGCACTTTCTGATGTAGCTCTAGAAGTCCTCTTTCACGCGTGTCTTTACTTGCACTGTTTAACTGTCTCAGTGTCCCTGATCAACTTAAAATGTTTATCTTTTATAGTCAATTTGACTTTGGGGAAGAGCCAGAAGTCACAGGGCACCAGACTAGAGGGGAGATAAAGTGGATGAGGACACACCCCTGTATGCACAAACCTGCCTTTCGTTGGGTGACACTCGATATCAGCATTCACTATAGTTCTGGTCACACTTCATAAAGACTCTCGTAAAACATGGCTTCCAGCCCTGCTTTTGACAAATGTGTTTGAAGCAAAGGAGGGGAATCAATGGAAATGTGTCTTTTACTGTCATAATTTTTTTTTTTTTTTTGAGCCAGGGTCTCGCTTTGTAGTTTAGGCTGGCCCTCAACTCACTTGTAGCCCAGGCAAGCCTCGAACTCAGCAATCCTCCTGCCTCTGCCTCCCGAGTGCTGGGATTACAGGCTTGAGCCACCAAGCCCGGCATCTGTGGTATGAGGTACTGACTGCCAGTGGGCGTGGCCACCAGGCCCAGTCTTGTATGTGGTTACCGGGGATTGAACCAGGGACCTTGCCCTTGTGAGGCAGGCACTGGAACCACTGAGCCAAATCTCCGGCCCCTACTGTCATAAATTTTTAAAATTCAAACTCATACCATACTTCTTGATCCCCTCTTGTAATTTTGGTGCTTTCTGCCCCACAGTTTTTCCCAGGCATTTTTAATGTGATCATTAAGGAACTCCTGAGCAGGTCGGGCGAGGTCCACCTCCTTGCAGAATTGCAGCCTGCTGGGGATAGGGCCAGTGGTGACAAAAATCTGGAGATCTGGGCTTTGCTCGAGTGGGTGAGCCATTCCGTTCTAGCCGCAGCCCTTCTCCTATCCTGACTCTCCGCAGGGGCCCCTTGTTGGATGTTGATCTGTGGAGGATGCCCTTAGCAGGTCTGCTTGTGAGGTGAGCTGTTTACCTTTTATTTTTGCTGTGCTAGGGTCTCACACATGCTAGGCAAGTGCTCCATCACCGACTCCATCCCTAGGCCTTTTACGAGTCTTATTTCGAGGTAGGGTTTTTGCTAAATCGCCCAGGCTGACCTTGTTCTTACCACGACCCTATTTCAGTCTCCTGAGAAGCTGGGCTCAGAGTCAGGTACCACCCTGCCCTGCTGGCAGGTAAGCTGGCAAGAAAAACCAGTATCTAAAAACAGGAACTTGCAGAACAGATTAACTAGGGAAGCAGACAATTACTTGTCTTCACTATTTATAGAAAAAGCCCGTTTATGACAGAGTTTTTATCTGCTGTTTTCCCCATAACAGCATCAGCCTAGTCACGCCCAGATACATCAGTCTTCCTTCACCTCCCTCCTCCTCGGGGTCAGACACGAGCTCTTCCCGGCACTGCGTCCTCTGGGACTTTCCCACTGCCGGGCATGAGCCTGGCGGGCACCAGACCCGGACCCAGTGGTGATCCTGATGCC
>PVIC010006557.1:0-53909 GCA_004025085.1 Thryonomys swinderianus
CGTAGTTTGCCTTTTTAAGTGCTTGGATCTAGCCTTCATTTCCATTTCATCATGTGATCATGGATTCGGCTGCAGAAACCATTGGCTTCAAGCTATTTTTTCGTATATGTGCTACCGAAGCGAGCACAAGCTATTTTTTAACCAGAACAAGTAAAACTGGTCTCACAATTCCATTCATTAGCTTCTGAAACCAAAAGTAAAATTACCCTACTTAGCATAAAAGGACTTGTGGGAAGTGTCCCTCCTGACTTCGTTGGGCTTCTTTCACTGTAAGCTTCCCTCCTGACCCTAGTGGGACAGCCACGTCCAGCCACTTGTCGTTTTCTGGAGGGTCATACTCCCTGCAGCCTCACCTTTCCAGCTTACAGGCTGGTGTGTTTCAGGAACTGGTGACGGCGCGTCTTCGCTGGGGGTTTCATCCTGGCTCCCTGGTGCTGGCATTTGCTTTTCTCCTCCCTTTTGCCTTCCAGGTCAAATTTCGTGTTTGCCTGAAATCCAAGTGACAACTGGAAACACCTGTATCTAGAAAAACAAATGATAAACATGCTGGTGAGGATGTGGAACAGACAGATTAGTACAGAGGCTCCTCGAAAAATTAAAATTAAAACTTTTGTAGGATCCCAGAATCTCACTACTGGATTCTAAAGGAAATGAAATTAGTTTATCAAATAGACTTCTACACTCTCCTGTTTACTGCAGCGTAATTCATTATAGGTAAGCTGTGGAAACGTCCTATGTGCCAATCAACAGATGAACAGATTTAGAAATGTGATACGCTCACAAAATAGAATGCCACTCAGCCAGTAAAAAAAAAAAAAAAAAAAATGGTAGCCATCTGTGGCAATATCATTGGATTTGGAGATCTTTAATTTTAACAGAAATAAGCAGGGCAGAGAAAGACAAATACTGCCTGCTTTTACTCACATGTGGAATCTGAAAAGGATGCTCATAGGAGTAGAGGGTAAAGTAGTGGCTACCAGAAGTCAGGTAGGGTAGGAAACAGATGCAAAGGAGAAGATGGTTAACCAGTGGAAAGACACAGCTAGATAAAAGGAATAAGTCCTGGTAAAGTATTATAAAGAAGCACAACTAACAGTTTAGTATCATACAAGTGATAGAGAAATGTTAAATGCATGCTGTGGTGGATAACTTAAATTCCCTGCTGACTTATGTAATGAACATCTATCTATCTATCTATCTATCTATCTATCTATCTATCTATCTAGATATAGATATAGCTATATCTAGATATAGCTATATCTGTACATAACTACAGATAGATCTATATATAACTATACATATAACTATATATATATATATACCACTATATATATACAACTATATATATAACTATAACTATAACCACATATATATGGCATTCTGTGCCTCATACACACATACAATTATCTGGTCATGGAAACATTAAAAATTTCAATTACAAAACACAACAAATGCAGTGGCATTCAGGGTAGTGAAGAGAGAACAGCATTCCATGTGAAACAGCAGTCTACTAAAATATACTAAAAAACACACTCTAAACAATATAAATCCTACATCTGGTTATATACTTACTATTATTACATAGGCAGCATTCAGTTATTCCAACCCTTCTTGCCACCATCAACAACAAACTCTTTGTATTAGCATTTTGATTGGTAATCTAGGTGTCATAAAATATATGAGGATTATTTTCCTCACACAAACAGCCTTGATTGGGATTAAGAAAATCTCATCATTGAACAGTAGGACTTTTAGATTTGTTTTTCCTGTTCTTTGATCATTAAGCATTACTTTTGTGGTCTTTTTTAAAGAAGTCAAAAAAAAAAGAATTAAGAGATAGCTATAGATGTTTTCTTTTGTTCTTCATAGCTGTTGAAGTAGGCATAATCTCCATCATATACTTAACAAAAACAAGGTCCCAAGACATTAAATGATTTATGTTGGTGGCTTACTGAAGAAATAGCAGGACCTCCCACAAGTCTGAAAGACACTAATATATGTCTTTTTACTCTTTCATCTTCCCTAATTCATTTATGGTCTACATCTGTAGGTTCCAATGCAGAATATCATATAAAAATGCACCACGCTGGCACAAAATATCTATTTTCTGATTGAAAGAGATGGTTCACTTTGAAAGTTTGTTAAATTACCAAGCAGACCTTCTGGTCTTACAGTAGAGTCAAAGACTGCAGAAATCCTTCCTGGACACTCTTGATTCCTCAGATCTGCTTATAAACTACTGTTTACAAAAGAAAGTGGATTTAGAAGCAAGGTGCAAGCTATGTTTGCAGGGAGAATGAGATTAATGGCTTATTTTGAAATGACCCCTTTCTGCTTCATTATTCATAATAAAGAAGCCACATGGCTCTCCTTGTCCTTGGCTCCTGCACAGGGGTCAGGGGCATATTCCTGCCGAAAAGTTCAACTATCACAGATGAAGCTGGTAGTGAGAATACCACCAGCTGACTTTCATTGGGTTTTTACAGTAATCCAGACAGTCTATGTTGTTGTCTTTTGTATTTATTATTATAGTTGAAGTTCAATGTATCCCCTTAAGATCAACACTCTTATTTTTCTAGCAAAACAAATAAGGGTTAGAAAGGTAAATAACATCCCTCAGATTGCACTTTCTAGAAAAAGTAATATGTGAATCCAGATTTTCTTGAGTTGGCAGCTCCAGCTCGAACTCACGTGCCCATTTTTTGTTACTTTTCCCCCCGCAAGCTTTGGGCCTGAGTCAGGAGATCTCAGTGACCCTACAAGTGGCTCTAATAAGCTATGTGAGGTCAAGCAAGTCACTTTCCCTCTCTGAGCCATTTTTCTCTACTATAAGCTAACGGATGATGTGAAGATTGATTTCTAAAGTGTCTTGCAAATGAGAAATTAAATGATTGAAATGCTAGACATAGAAGCTCATTAGCTCACAGCAGGAGATAATAATTTTCCACGCTCATCCTGGCATAAGTATCAGAACTTGCTGCACCACAAGACTTTGGAATCCAATCTTACTTATACTTAATATTTAGCCTATGCTCTCCACTGTTGTTTCCCATACAGTTTCATCGGAGTTTTGATCAGACTTTATTGACTTCAAGGGAAGGTAGAACGTGAAAATGTATTTGTGAAAACAATAGAACAATAAGTTTGAGACGAAAGCTACTCTTGTAAAAAAAAAAAAAGGATCTGTATTGTATAGACATTTTCCCCTTTAAACATCCGCATCCTCAAATGCTTAATGGTAGATGCATGAAACTTTTGTGTGGATAATTTGACAACGTACGTTAGTTTCTCAAAACTGACAGTGGTTGAAAGTAACTGTTTATATCTTTAGATCAGTATATTTATCGCCACCTTCCTTTTTGTCTTGGATAACAGTGATGATAATATCGTGAGGTATGGAAATCTAGGACGATGGAAGTGAACAATGATTGTAGTCATTTGGAGGCACTGGGATGAGATATGCTTTGTAAACAGTGTTAAAATTCCTCAACGTGGCTCCACTGGCTTGAACATTATTTCTTCTCAGCACTATAAAGCGCATCGATAGTGAGCCGTATTTACTAGCTATGCAACTTTTCTGTTTTCAGTTTGGGACCGAAATTAATAAGAAACTGAAAGGACATTTTGAAGGTGTGTGTATAGATAAGTAGTTTCTCTAGGAGTGCAGAGTTCAATTGCTCTTGCTTCCGATGAACTGAAACAGGCCCAGTACTTTTTCCCTCTAACGGTAAGGTCAGTGAGGAAGGCTCATAAACCGAAGGTGCCTAGAAGTCTGTGTGGAATTCCTCTCTTCATAACATTTTATTGACTCTCTTCACCATAGCCCTGAAAGGTGAGCATTATCTCCCTTGCTGTGCAGATGAATGAAGTACAGCCATGAGAGATTAAGGAATTTACTTAAGAATATACAGTTGTAGCTGGGCAATGGAAAACAGACCAAAATGGCTGAGATGCTGCATTATCTTAGAGTTGGAAATTCTTTTATCAACACAGCAGTCTTTCTTTCTCAGACACATTCTCTCACAAGTGACTCTCCCCAGTTGTATGTTTGTAATATGCATTATACATCTTTTTCCATTTTCTTGTGCTGTAATTGAATATGGCACATTGAGCATGCCTTACAAGCATACTACCACTGAACTATAATCTCAGGCCTATTTTATTTATACATTTTAGAAAATAATTATCTACCTGTCTGTCTATTCCATCCGTCTATCCATCCTGATGTATATAAAGACTACATCTGTAGTGCAGCAAAATTGGACACATACATTTAACTTTCACACCACTGTAGAGAAAATGATCAGCACCCCCTATAGCTGTTACTGTATCCTGACAAAAATCCCAGTTTGCATTTCTGTCACCTAAGTCTTCTGAAATTGGAAACACATGCAATGTGTGTTCTTTCATGAAAGACTTCTTCATTTCTTTCTTTTTATCCATGTTTCTTTCTGATATCGTATTCCACCTGCTAGAATAACTCTCATTAGCTTATCAGTATATCACTATAGTTTGTAGGGGAAAACAGTTGCAAACTCCAGTTTCCTTTCCCACTGAAGTATATGGTCACGCTCTATATTCTCAATAGTGATGCGCGACAATACTTACACGATACCAATAACTGGGAAGGCTGCCTGAACCTTGGATGTAATTGGAGCTCAGTAGGCACCTTACTCAGTTTCCGGTTAGTACTTCCAGAGGTCAGACTGAGACATTATGGCCCAAAGCCACCTCTGTAAGTCATAACATGAATTATTTGCTGTTGCTCAAGTTTCCAAAGATACTCTAATCAAATAACATATCTGGGGATTTAGGAGTTCCTTCCAAGGAGTCAGTCAAGAACCTGTCCTTTTAACTTTTTTTTCCTGGAATGGAAAAACACTTAAAACCTGCTGAGATAATCTCCTTGCACACCATCCCTCCTACGAATGAATGTTCTCAGTTTTTGCTTTCCATACGAGTCCTATTTTACCTGTACTTTTGAAAGCTATCAACATTAGAAGTAGAATTCTGGGTGAAAGTGCTTTCCTTTCACTATGCGCAGCATATCATCCCTTTGTCTTTTGGTGTTCACGATCTCTAGTGAGAAGTCTACGTGATTCCTGTCAGTGTCCCTTTAGAGTTACAATTACTTTTTTTTTTTGCCTGAATAGTTTCCAGATTACAAATGAAACACCCTTCGTTCTCAACAATACGGCCAGGAATATCCAGAGTGTATACCTATGTGCTTGTAATTTGTTTACAGTTTTCTCAGATGCTTGACGTAGTATGTCCACCCTGACCTCCCTTGTTGAAATCCTCCTTTATTTTTCAGTAATTAACTATGATTTGTATAAATGCCTTTGTTATGCACGTGTACTGCTTCTGGTTTGTGCTGTGTCTTGGGACTGCTTTGGTGACATCTTTCTTCCCTCTTCCTCACTCCTTTCCTTGCTCCTTCTTTTCCTTCCCCTTGCTTTTTTGCTTCCATGCTCCTTTCTTCCTCCCTCTCTTTCTTCCAGGAATTGGATCACGTTTTGTCTTGTATTTTCTTAGTGTTTATGTAGATTAAGATTTGAGGCTTGCTGTACTGGTTTTACAAGTATATTTGGCTCTTCCCCCTTTTTCTGTCCTCTATTTGCCTTTTCATATTTTAGGCCTTCTTCTGTTGTCCCAGAGTTCATAGACTTGCTTCATTCTTTTCATTCTTTTATGTCTTGTCCTACAGTTTTGGTATAATTTCTATTGCCTTGTTTTCAAGGTTATTCAACCTCATTTCTCAGAATCTAACCTAAGTTCAGCAAGTTAATTTTAAAATTGTGTCTATTCTGTCTTTTTAAAACTTTGTACCTTGTGATTTCTTGTCAGTTTGCTAAGTGTCATAATTTCACTGTAAATTCTTTAGTATATTTATTGTTATGGCTCGTAAGTATATGTCCCCCTGAAACTTCATGTGCTCATAGGTGGGACTTCTCAGAGATGGCTAGATCTAAGATGCAAGATATTGGAATTAAGAGTTTGTGTAACTAAATAGGTTTAGTAGAGTTCTGGCTGTGGATAATGGAACCCCACGTTGGTTATGGGTGGCACCAATCAATAGACTTGTAGGTTGGATGTAATATAAAGGGAAAGATGCAAGCCAAGCTTGCTGCTTGCTGCCTTCTTCCTGCCACACCATGGACTGTTTCTCCTCTTTGGTGCCCCTGTGCCACGCCACCCTGCCTTGGGGCCAGATGACTAAGGACTAAAACCTTGGAAAACAATGAGGTGAACTAATCCTTTCTTCCTTCAAATTTACGTGTTGAGTATTTTGTCTCTTTAATAATGGAAGTAACAAAACGGTAGTGGTTATAATAGTTTTATATGCTATGTGGTTCAGTTCTTCATTTTGGGGCCTGATTCATTTTTCCCCCTTATTGAGTTTATTGGCACATTTTAGATATATATTATGAGCACATTCAACATTGTGAATTTGTACCTATATATGGTGTATCTTGGTTCTTATTTTTCCCATTTCCTTGTCCTCTTTACTACTCTCTACCCCTCTATACATAAACTTTGTTTCCTTTCTTACCATCAGATTTTTCCTTCTTTACTTTCCCTTACCCTCCCTTTCCCTTTGAACATTTTCTTCCTATTTCACAGGTTTAAATGAGGCCCAAAATGTATGATAGGTTCTGTGAAATAGGGGCCTGTTTTCACTGACTGACTTTTTTGTGTACTCATCACTTTTTAATTATTGTGTGTGTTTATTATTCTTTGTTGAACAGTGGACATTGAGCAGATATGTTATTGAGAGTTTTGATAGTCTTGACTTCTCTTCTAGACTACGGGAGTTTTCATAAGTAGGTTAGGTTAGCTGCAGCTGAGCTTCATATTTAGAATGCCCCTTTTTAGCTCTAATGTAGCTTCAGACACATTTGTCTTTTCCTTTGCCTTTAAAACCTGTTTCAGACTGAAGTCTTGCTTCTCTTCACCTACACTTTTGTTCAATTTCCTGCTCAGACTTGCATGCTTACTTCAAATATTGCTCCCTTTTCCTAACTGCCACTTAAGAGATACTAATTTATTTTCCCTCAGTCAGACTTAGTACACTATTTTCTTTTGATCATAACAAATATCACTAGTGTGATAAACTTGTCTGCCTAAAAGATCCCAACTGCACTATGCAATCCTGGATTTTATCTTGTTCACAATATCCTGAGTGACTGACAAAATGATTGATATATTCGGGAAATCTTTGTTGAATAAGTTAATAAATGAGTCCTAGTTCTCTATGCCTCAGGTGGTAATGTTGATACCTACTGTCACCATCTCACATTTACTTTTCCTGAGGGTTAAATGAAATATAATCTGTGTTATACATATTTCACATTAAATGTATTCTTAGTATATTTGAGAAAATCTTTGCTATAAGGCATTCTGGGGTAAAAGACCTAATTTATTGTCCTCAAAAGCAAAGATCCCCGAGTGTTCATTTATCTAGGCCCCTTCAATGGTGTGACTGCTGCTTGGTTTTGTTTGGAACTAAGGGGCAATCCTTAGGGACAACACCATCAGAGCTGGCACAATTGATTGCTTACTGGAACGGAATGTAATCATGTGTCCTATGTTTGGTCAGTGAAGCAGTGGTGCGTCACCACTTCCCAGTTCTACTGCAGGGTGAGTGACATGAAGCAATCAGTGAATTCATTCCAGACACAGCAGGGATGGTCAAGATCCTGTGGGCAGTGGTGCCAGAGGCTTGAGGACTTGAGGTGTTCTGACCAAGCCTCCCATGATTCACACTTTGCTTTGAATTAAGCTACCCAGGTCCATTATATTCTTAAAAACACAAACCTCTGTGCTCAGTTAAATTAGCATTGGGGCATTTCTGTTGTTTCTAGGCATGAACACTGATACATACTTGTATTCTCTGGAAAAATACCACAGACTATGTACTGTTGAAAATGCAGAATCATTGATTGCTATCTTTTTTTTTTTTTAGTGCAAAGCAGAGCTCAGCTGAGTGTCTAGATAGCCAGTGAGAAACCCAGGAATACACAGGGTTTTGCTGAAGTGGGTGTTGCATGTGATACAAAGAACTTGATTAGATTATAGCAAGTTTCAGGTTGTGTTGGAGAATCACTTTCTATTCTACTTGTTATAGCTGTTGTGATCTATTTAAATATATTCCCTTGGTATAATAGGCAAAGATAAATTTAGTTTCCTTAAAATATGAAGGAAATAATATTCAATCATTCATGATCTTGCTTAGAAGAAAATTCTGGGTACTTTAGTAAGAAGAACCATAAACATGACTGTTACAGTTGTCTACCATGACAGTTGTGTCTGCAGGGGAGAAAAAACTGATCATGGAATTTTCATTCCTATTCAAGTTCATTTGTTAGGCTTTTTATATAAAGAAAAGCTTGAGAACATTTTAAGAGGAATTTCGAAGGCCATGGTTATCGGTCAGTTTTTAATATCTAATAAACTCAGTGATATAGAGTACAAGGTGTTTATTTGGCCTGCATATGCCTTCAACGTGAATTGAATAGGTGATCTCAGTTGAGCTGCAGATCTTGGCAGATTCCTGCTGGGAGAAGTGGAGATGCCCCTGGCTACTTTTCAGCCTTTTGCTGGGCAACCCAAGAGTATTAGAGTGATGGTAGAAATGTGGGAAAGCAAGCAGAAACTCTTCTATTTTTTCTCCTGTTTTCTGGAGGACCAAGTGCGGAACTGGCACAAAGTCCAATTCCACCTTATTTTCTCTGTTTAAGCAAATCATATATAATCATATATGCAAGCTTGGTGCCAAGAGGTGATCCATTCATTCTGTGCCTAGAGAGGAGACACTGGAAAATGAGGCAACAATCTGAGGAGGGCACAGAACTTGGGTGATCACTGCAGTCTATGGTCATGTGCTCTGTAAGGTCTGAGATTTACAAAACTAGTGTAGTCTGAGAAGTAATGGAAACAGACCAAGAAGAGTGCTATTGCATTACCTCGTGTTGTGCAGACCGTACCAGTTTGTGTACCGGAGGTGACTTCTTCATCCTGCGGTTCTCGTCATCAGAGCCCTGGTCAGTGAGATTGTCAGGATGTCAGTCACTGCTATGATCTGAACCTTAGTTGTTCTCTGAAAGTTGCTAAAATCCAATGTGCATCCTGAAATTTTTATGAGGGTAATAAATTTAGTTGGACTGTGGTATTGAGAGGAGAATTTGCAGACAGGGTTAGTAGAGAGGTGCTTCCATGATGGAAACCTAGTGGGTTTATATGGAAGAGAAAGACAGGCCATATAGACTCAGGTATGTGTGCATGGTGTTTGCCTCTTGCCATGTAATGAGCCATCGTGTCACCCTTTCAGCAGGGCCATTCCTCGATGCAGCGTCTCACTTTTACACCAGAACCATGAACCAAATAATCCTCTTACTTCCATAAAGGAGTCTACCTCAGGTATTTCATTATAGTATTGTTAAATTAGTGTAGCTGGGCCGGAGGGTTAGCTCAGTGGTTCCAGCGCCTGCCTTGCAAGTGCAAGGTCCTGAGTTCAATCTCTGGTAACCACATACTATGCTGGGCGTGGAGACTCAACGCCCACCAGCAATCAATACCACATACCACAGTGCCGGGCGTGGTGGCTCATGCCTGTCATCCCAGCACTCAGGAGGCAGAGGCAGGAGGATTGCTTAGTTTGAGGCTTGCCTGGGCTACATAGTGAGCTCAGAGCCAGCCTGAACTACAAAGTGAGACCCTGTCTCAAAAAGGAAAAAAAAAAAATTAGTGTAGCTGCCTCCATCATATGTATTTGTTTACTTCTCCTGCCTTTCTTCTATCTGGTCAGCAAACAAAACTTGCTGATTCAAAATACTATTCAGACCATCTTACAAGTGCCTGGGAACAAAAGGGTAAAAAAGACCAACATAGTCTTTGCTCTCACAAACCTTAAATTTCAAAGATAAAAATAGATACTCATAGGTAGTATGCATAATTATATTTTGACTAGAATTTCTTCTACCTTTTCTTTTTCTCACTACTTTCTAGCTTGTGGCTATTTTAAGTTGTTTCAACATAGTGCATACATTTTTCTCCTCGTGTTTGTGTTTCCTACTTCTGTTTAGAGAATTTATTCTCAAGAACTCTGTGGGTTACTTAGAAATGCCTCATGCTTCTGTATGAAAATCAGAGAGGACTTTCTCTGATCACCTGTCTTAAATTACATACTTCTAATCTCTCATTTTGCCTAATCTTTGCTTTAAGTGCTTCTTTTTAGAGATTGATGTGTGTATGTATGTGTGTTCGTTTATCAAATTTATGTACTTTCCAGAAGATAAGTCCTGTGAGGGCAGGGCTTTGTGGTATTTTGTGTAACTGCAACAGTGAGTAGCAATGGGCATTTTTCAATATTGTTACTTTTTTGCTCAAATGATATTATTAAGTTATGAAACATTCTTATTTTTTTCATTTTCTTATTCACTAGTCATTGCTACTAAATTTATAGAATGGTTGGCATAATCTTACACTCTCCTAAGGTTTCCTTAGTGTCACAGAACTAACTAAGAAATGATTTTCTAGACTGGTTTCAAGGTCTTCGGATGTTCTGGCTTCTGTATCTAACTCTAATACCTGTTGATGTCAGAACGTAATGGCAGATCAGTATTAAGTCACTGGTGAGTATTAGCTAGAACTTCACCCTTCTCCTGCACTTTTAACTGAACGTCCTAGCTAACACTAGTAGAGAAAGAATCTTATGGATCCTTGAGGCTGCTAAGCACAAGGATCCAGGTGCTTTGCTGTTTCACATGGTAATCTAATCCCACAAAAATGCGTAAATTAAATACTATGGTAAGCCTACTTATGGAGGGTGAGACAGAAGTTCCGAGCGCTACGGAGCTTGTTCAGAGTCGTATAGCTCTCGGACAGAAGAACTGGCGTCCGGTCCAGACAGGCGCCCTCCACCAGCGCTGACTCCCAGCCAAGTTGCTGGCTGCCTTTCCATGGGGAAGAAAGCCATGTTATCCTCGTATAGTTAAAGCTCACTGTATGAGTGGAATAAAAAGGACAAATCTATTGTTAGGATTCACTTTGGTCAGTTGACTTTTCTCAGGAAAGGAAAGTGCATTCAACAACAAAAGATGACATTTTGGGGGGAAAATGGCCACAATGTGATGTCAAAAGTACAGACAACAAAAGAAAAAGTAGACTAATTTAACTTCATGGAAAACAACTTTTGTGCATCAAAGGACACTAGGAGCAGATAAAAATGCTGCCCACAGAGTAGAAGAAAAAATACATGTAAATCAGGTATGTGACAAAGCATTGTTATCCAAACAATACAGAGGACTTTTAAAATTCAACGACACCAAAAAACTGGTAATTTTTTAAATGAGCAAAGGAGCTGTTGTGGTGTTACGTGCCTGTAATCCAGAACTCCAGGAGGGTGAGCCAGGAAAATTAGAAATTTTCATCTCAGGCAGTTTAGAGACTTGATAATACCTTATTGGGGGTGGGGGACACAAGAAGTCCAGGGAAAGTAACCCAGTGTGAAGTCCCTGAGTTTACTTCTATTACAAAGAAAAGGTTAATAACGAATGAATGAATGAATAAAGTGCTTGAACAGACATTTTTCCCAAGAAGATATGCAAATAACCAAAAACACCCATGAAAAGTCATTCAACATAATTGAACATTAGGAAAAGGTAAATCAAAACTGCATGGAGATGCTACTTTGTGTCCACTAGTATGCGTATGATAGAAAAACAAAAACAACCAACAGAAGGTAGCAAATGTTGAGGATATAGAAGAAGTTTAACCACTGTTCAAGGATGGTAGAAATGGAAAATGAGTCAGCCACTGTGGACAACACTATAGCTGCTTCTTAAAAAATGAAATTATAAATCCCAGCACTCGGGAGGCAGAGGCAGGAGGATTGCTGAGTTCGCGGCGGCTTGCCTGGGCACCATAGTGAGCTCAGGGCCAGCCTGAACTACAACGCGAGACCCTGTCTCAAAAAGCAAAAAAAAAAAAAAAAGAAATTATAATGACTGCATGCTCTAGTGATCTATCTTCAATGTATAAAGCCAAAAAAACCTGAAAACAAGGTCTCAGAACAAATATTTGCATGTCAATGTTCCAATAAGTGTTATTCATGATAGTTAAAAGGTGGAAGGAAGTCATGTCTGAAATAGCTCTGTAAATAATGTGATATAAATTATACATTAAAATAAAAATATATGAGTACATAGAAATATTATTCAGATTTTAAAATGAAGCCTGACATATGTTACAGCATGGTTGCATAATATACTAAAAAATAAACCAGTCTCAAAAATGACAGATATGTTTGATTGCACTTATATATGACATATGTGACAATCAGACTGAAAGTATAATCAGTAGAATAGTGTTTTCCAAGGATTGGCCGCAGAAAGTCTTAGGAGGCATCATTGAATATTTATACAATTTGCTGTTTTTGCAAGGTGAAAGAGATCCACATATGAATGATGATGAACATACACTGATACAGATACATTTAATACCACTCAATACCATCAAAAGTGGTAATCATAGAAAATGTTATTATTTATGTAAATAAAATAAAATTTTAAAACTTGGTCCTACACATTAGTATAATAACAACATGTTATTATACTAACATATATATGGATATGTGGATATGTGGAATTCACCAAAATTGTTATTATGTAGTATTAAAATAACTTCATTGTTCTTGAAAAACTATGACCAGAATGGCAAAGGATTTCTTCACAAATTCAGTTTGTATTAAGAACATGTTTTAGTTAAAACAGAATTCTGTGAAAATTAAAGAGGTAATACTGGGATTAGCTTAGAACTTCACATAGTTCACATGGATATTTAAAAATTTAAAGATGAGGATTCTTAAAGTATGAGAATAATAAATGTATAATTATAAAAAGTTTAGAAAATTCATCTCATTCCTTGTTTGTTTCTATATCAAAATACTTTCTTGCTTGGTCAAGCCTTCTTACCAACTGACAATCGCTATATGCTTTGTGTGTTTTGTATCATATTCCTGTGATGTCAGTGTGAGTATTTCTTTAAAAATTTATGAGATTAAAGTGTAAAATAATGAAGCAATATTACAAGAGTCAAAGTCCAGCCAGATTTTATAGACAGAAATAGTGAGGTCCCTGGATATACTGGCGAGCTTTCCCTGTGCTAGCACAAAACACTCAATGCTAAAAGGAGAGAGTGTTCCGGCTCAGAGTTTCAGAGATTCCAGTCCATAGTCACTGACTCCAAGGCAGAAACACCACGGTAAAGGCAAGGAAGAAGAAAGCTCCTCACTTCGTAGGGTCTGGAAAGCAGAGAGCAGGGAAAGAGCCAGAGGAAGGTCCAAGGATCCGACATATTCCCTCAGGCTCCATCCCTGTAAACTACTTCCTCCTGCCAGGCCCAGTAACCTAACAGTTCTTTCAGCTATGAGCTCCTCAGTGGGTGAAGCAATTTATGAGGTTACCAAACTCAATGTGAACTTGTAGTTCCAGTGACCTTCCAAGGGGCCTCCTAATCTAGGCAGGGTGATGGTCTAGTTGAACAGGCCCTGTCATGGTCCCACTGGGGCAGCTGTGATCCCTGTGCCACCACTTCAAGTGGCTGCTCCTGTTTTCCTGCCCATCACCAGAGTGGTGAGGTAGATACTGTCATCATCATTCAGACTGTGCTCACATCAGGAGATGAAGCCCTTGGGAGAGGACGCTGTGGGTGAGCAGTGTTCTGGGTCGGGAAGATCTTGACTCCTGGTGTGATCCTGTTAGTTTCATTTTGTGAACTTAGCCATTTAACTTATGAGCAAAATACTCTTCTTGGTGGTATTTGGGAGAGGATTAAACAAGACATGGAACAGACTCACGAAGTGAAAATGGCTTGTGTATAAAGTTGAGTCTGTGCTTTGCTCCTCCTCTTATTACTGTGGTGGATTTTGTACCTTGCCAAATACACCAGAAGGCACCTGCGTTGTTCTTGTCTGACAAACTGTGTTGTGAAAGCTATAGTTTTTGTTTGTTTTCACAATTTTGATCCACCATGATACTTAGTAAACATATGACTGACAATCCCCATTTGCTTTTTCTGATCAGTCAGCCTTCAGGTTTCCTATGTGTTTGTTTGTTTGTTTGTTTGTTTGTTTGTTTGTGCTGGTAAGATAAGAGGGATTGAAACTAGTGCCTTTGCACTGAGCTCTATCTCTAGCCCCTTTTATACCTGAGACAACAACTCCTTCAGTTTCCCAGTTAAGTTTCCCACATAGGATTCAAATTTATGATCCTCCTGCCTCAGCCTCCTCAAGTGCTGGGATTACAGATAAGTGTCAGCATGCCCAGCTTGCCTCCTGGTTTGTACACATCTTTCTGCTCTTCCTGGTTCGTGTTGTGTCACTATCCTCTAATGATCATGTAGAGGCCAGAGATGAGTGAGTGTAGAGATGAGGAGACTAACAGTCTGTTAAAATGAGGGTGCCCTGAGTCAGTAATACAGAGAAAAGGCTTGGAGTGAGGTCTGAACACAGCCTCGAAGATGGCGTAAGGCTGAAAGGAAAGGAGAGTGGGGGTTGTGGGAGCTAGAAATGCTGTTGATTGGCATCCAAACACATGACAGTCCCTCAAATGTTTCAGCACACTGGGTACAAAAAGGTGCAGGCTGCAAGAGAAGTGTGGGAAGCGTGGTCCCCTTGGGTAGTACACGTGAGACGGTGGAAGATTAAGGTTTATGGTAACTTTAAATGCATCTGGCTGGGCCTCTCTCATTCCTGGTGGCGGCCCTAGAAAGAATTGAATGTTAAAAGAAAACAAACCTCAAAATAAAGCAATGAAGTGTGAAGATTTCATCTCAGCAACAGGAAGCGCATGCCACTAGCGGCCTGTCTTCCCAACAGTCTTGAAATTGCACCCCGGCGGGTTGGCTGCCCTGCCCGCAGGAGTCGGCTCTTAGAACTGCAGGGGTCTCCCAAGCTCCCAGCACACGCTGAACGTGTGCGGATGCTCAAGCAGAAAATCGGAATACCTCTGGGCTCAGAGTTCTCCCTACTTTTCAGCTGCCTTATTTTTGCTGAAACAAACGCAAGATCTTAAAGAGTTTGCCCATCTGCTCAGCTATATTCAAGCTAAAGACCTTCAAATCTGATTCCTAACAAGCTAAAATCCTCTGAAATGAACCAGAATGTGTGATAGAAGGTGAATGTCTTCCTCGTTTCTACTGTGTTCATTAGAAGGTTCTCTGAGTCACTGGGGCATCCGAGTTCACTGTCAATGGTGAACTCCAATCATAAAATCTAAACGAGTGGGTGGAAGCGGAATGGGAAAAACCACAGGGTTCCTATCAGCCCTGTTCACATACTCGATCATTTTCCGGTGTTAACAGAAGGAAGAGATGTATGAGAGCAAAATGGGGAAACAAAGGTGGTGATTTTAAGGATTCTCTTGGGAATATCTATGTTAAAACCAGCACCATCTGATTTGCAAGATCTGGGTGGCTGTTTAACTTTGTTTGGCTCTGTTTCTTTAAGCATAAATGGGAAGACCACAGCATTTCTGAAACGATTAATCGGGCTGTGTGAATGTGCATTGTTTACCATGTTTTCTGGCCCTTTTCATGGGCTGAGTGTATGTTTCTGCTCATTGCTGGTCCGGACTCCCGTTTCCTTTTGCTTTTTATTTATCTGGTCTTTCCTGGTAAATAAATACCAGTTTGTTAACTTGATCCTCCTCTTTTTCCCTCTGCCACCTCCCTCACTCCCACCTCTATAAATCATCAAATGGAAATTGCATCCTTCTCCATCTTGATATACTCTTCAGGACTAGAAGATAAATCAGCATATGTTAAGCAGAAGTATAAATGTTAATTCCTCGGCCTGATTAAGGCTCATGTTTCGGGCCTACCTATGAGGCCGGAAGTCTGACTTGCAGCTGCAAAATGTGGATTCTGGCTTCTGGCAGTGGAGGGAATTTGTGTGACTCATGCCAGGAGCAGACTCCTCACTGGCACAAGGGCATGACTACTAGGCACACTTTCTCAGAAGACTTTCTCTTCTCAGGGAGATCGAGGCAAACACTTTTTTTTTTTTACTTTTTTCCTTCTTATTCAACAGCAGCTGTATTCTCTGGCTATCATTATTTTAGTTTTGCCCTTTGGTTCACATGAAAGTAGCAAAAAGATGAAAGCCATTTTAACACTTTCCAGGGTGGCAGAGAGAAGGGCTGAAACAGAGCAGATATTCAAAGCTGTCTGCTCCTTTCTCTTTGGTGAAATGCAGTGAGACCCACAGGCTGGTCTCCAAAGTCGGAGAGAACTGTGCTCCAGAATCATCGCGTAGAAGTCATGGGACTTTGAGCAAATTACACAACCTGTTTGTATTCACAGCTCTACCTAAAAACATGCACCTCTCAGAAGTGAGCTGAGGAGACCCTAGCAGTGAGCAATGCAATAAGACTCAACTGAGTAGGAGCCAAATTGCAACATTTTCTTAATGCTCCGTGGTTGGTTCTGTTATCCATCAGGATAGTACATATATTAGATGTACGTGATACTAATTCTTTTTAATTCTACCTGGACTAAAAAGGACCTGCTTTCCCCTTCACACTCACTCTGTACAGATATGTATATATGTGTATCAATGTTCTGTACACATGCTGTGATAATTATTCTTTCTGAGCGGTATACTAGAGACTGAAACTTGGGTCTTGGCACTGAGCTACATTTTCGGCTCCACCATACCTGATCCCATCCCTTTTTTGTTTTTTACTGTGAGACAGAATGTCACTAAATTGTTAAATTGGCAAGCTGGTCTTCGAGTGATCTTCCTGCCTCAGCCTTTTCGGTAGCTAGATTTACAAGGTATGCTCCATTTATGACAGTTAACTTTGATATTATCAACTGGCTAGATTAAGAGATACAAAACAGATTAATAAAACATATTTCTAGATTTTTCTGTGGACAGATTTCCAGAGATGATTTTCATGTATATCATCAGACAAGGGGAAAACCCAACCTGACTGTAGGTGGCAGCAAAAAATAGGCTTATAGCCTGGGTAGAATGAAAAGAGAAAGAAAGAGGTTCAGGAAATCAAATAAAATCCTTGTAACAATTGACTTAAACAGGTCCCAATTTGATTAATAATTGGCAGGTTGCCTAATTTCTGTCCTCACTTCTAATTTATAACCAATCAGAGGAGCCTGGACATGCACACCTAACCCATCATCCAGAAAGCCCTGCTTGGATTTGGTTTGCCTACAACTTTCGCACAGTAACAGCTTCCAAGCAGAATACAAAGGAGATCTCCTTTCCCCTATAGTACATTTCCAGTCCTCTGAGGGTCTGCCAGCCACAAGCAATAGTGGCAGACTCCCTTATTTAGCAAGTTTTGAATGTAAAGCTTTTGGTTTTTCTCATTTGATTGTTCTCACTAATTTCTATAGGAATTGAAGGTGTTAAACAGTGCCCTTCCAATTATTTCATTTAGCCTTCATCACAACATTCAAGGAAAATGACATTGAAACCACTTTAAAGATAAACATGTGGAAACTTTTTGGTAGTTAGATAATTACTTAGAAGTTTTAGGGTTAGTCAACATCTTTGTTGGGATTTGAACTCATATGATCTCCATTTTCCCCCAGTACCTCTCTTACACAATTTTTCCTCCTAACTGGCTTTGTTTCATGTTTATATTTTATACTTACTCCTCCATTTTGATACTTTACAATCTTTTTAAAGATCTTAGATTGTTTACCCAAATCTAGTCATGCTAGACCCAAGATGGCACTTCTTTTTCTTTTGGTGGCAATTAGGAAATGGATAAACACCTTCTATAAATTACCAGTCTCCCAGGTCAGTAGGAAGGTGTGTATTCCTTCTAGGTTTACGTTAATTCCAGAAGAAAGAGGGGTTATGTGCATGTGCACGCGCATGTGTGTGTGTGTATATGTGCATCTGTGTGTGTGTTCATTCTTTGGTACTTGATGTATCAAGATGTGTGGTTTGTTCAGTAAAACCATTACCTTGGCTTCCCAATAATCATAGCATGAGCTATGCAGAGATCACACGTCATAATTTTCCACCCATCATTTTCTACCCACTGTGCATTTAGTTTCCCTGTCATATGAACATTCCTAAATGAAATATTCAGTTAGAAGCTTGATAGAGGATAGAGCCTAATTAAGTGTGAACAGAAAAGTACAAACCTTAACAGCCAGTTGTGAACGTGAATCCAAGTGGAAGTCAAAATTGAGAGGTGTCCATAAATGTCAAAGAAATAGATAACGAATCGGTCACAAGAAGACAGAAAAAAATTTAAAAGAAATGACTCCAAACTGTCGTTCTTGAGCAGAAATTTCTTTTTTCATCTCTATAGTGATATGACAGTGTATCTTTTTAGCAAGTCTCATGCTGGGGAAGACAAAGAAAATGGGGAAGTTTCTGAAAGACTACAAGTACTTCAGCTTTCAGCGGCTAAAAGGTGAACCTCAAACTCATTATAATGCAGCAGTCTTGCCCTTTAAATTTTTTTTTCAGTGCTGATGGCGAAACTTGACCTTTAATGTAAGTGTACATGAAACTACCAGAATTCTGCTGTTATTTACTAAAGGAATGGCAGAGATGGGATTAAAAACATAGATGTATCTTTAATCATTTTGCATTTTACAAGCTCTTGCAACAAGAACAGTCACCAGTCTTCACAGAAAGCACATGGTGGAAAGAGGAACTTCATTAACAAGTAAATATCACTGGTTTTATTAGAGTCCAGCTCTTGTTACAGCCTGGGTATAGAATCAACCTCAAAGACAAGACTGCACAGTCCTAGCTGGTCAAGTCTAAGACAGAAACTCAGCCTCTGATAAGAGTTCAGATAGTGTGGTCATTCGTGGAGGAATAATTTTTCTTTCCATATTACATCATCAGTACTGGGAGGGAAAGACAGCCTCCTAGTACTTAGATGAGAAGGTTAAAGGTATGACTGCCCTACGACTGAAAGTCTGCTCTTACTGTTTGTCTCTTTCTCCATCTGTCTTACCATTTAAGGAATAGACACATCAAGGCTCCTTCCAGGCAGAGATTACTAAATTGGGGCCCCATCCAGAAAGCATTCTGAGATCAGTGAATGACTTGAATGCTGCAAATGATACCTTGGTATATCAGATAAAGAAAGCAATCAATGTATAAATCAGTAAAAGCATCATATAGTCATTAATAATTTCCATTTATTTAATGCTCACCATAGGCCAACCACTAGGCTTAAATACCTGCTATTCTTATTTAAATTGATATCTCTGGGTGTATCAAGTTAATTACCGCTTAAGAACATGTGTCCGGTGTTTTAAAGTCTTGCTTTATGCATAAGGACTACTGAGGATTACTTAGCTTGCTGGTATCACCAAGAAAATAAACTGAATCAACAAGAGAATAATACAAACCATCTTAGTCTTTTTTGCACTGCTATTGAAGAGAACTGCAGACTGGGCAATTTATAAAGAGCAGAAACTTACTCTCTCACAGCTCTGGAGACTGGGAAATTCAAGATCAAAGCATGCACCATTTTTGCTATGTCCTTACATAATGATTCGTATTTCTGAAGAAAGGTCTCTTTAAGACCCCTTTCTTCTCAACCCATTGACTTACAGAAAAGTAATATGTTTGCCTAAAAATAAAATGCAGATGCTGGTCCTTAAAGAGATCAAAGTCAGATCCATTTGCATGAGGAAGAAAGGGCAGGGAGAATACTGCTGTGGAGGTGAGGACCCCACCCAGGGCAGAGATTTCCTGCTCACTGTCTCACTGTACCCTCTCTCCTCTCATAGACACCTTTCATGCACCTGATCCCTCAAAACAGAGATTTAAACTATAAAGGAAATCCATCTTTCTTTTTCAGGACTGGATTGAAGAATCCTATGTCCTTCTACTGTGTTCTGTCTCTGACATTTTCATTTGAAGAGCAATCAGTATATAGAAAGAGGACATTATAGAGACATTAGGAAGTACATATCCAAAATAATGTTCAAAATTTTTTTTTTTACTTTTCATGTGCTTTAGTTAAAATATTTTATTTAGGTAAACAAGTGAAATGTCTGCCAGTTGCCCGAAGGAAGTAAAAATCTTTTGTTGGTAGTCCCAGAATACTATGTACCAAAGAAAGCAGGGCAAATCTTTAAGAAAAAAGTCAGTTTATAATGAAGAAAAAAAATACAGACAAGAACCAAATCAAGAGAACTCCATAATTTCCTTCACAACTTATCTGTGATGATTTTATCATGTAAATCATAATCAAAGTTGACACACAAATTGTAATTTTGGTGGTAAAACAGTGTTAAAACTACACTATACCAAGTTAGAATGCCAAAAAGATTTTCCATGAACTAATTGCATTTTAAAGCATTGTATTTTATCATTACCTTGTATATAAATTATAGACACTGGTAGGTTAAAGATAGATGCACATTCTTGGTTAACATTCCCTTCGAAATAAAGTATCATTTCTTCTTGGGTCTGGATTGACCTCAATAACTCTTCAAACTATAAAATGGAGGGGAAAGAACACTGTGGCACTTCGGAGATTAGGTCCTGAGAAACCTCCAAGTTTCCCCACCGGTCTTTTGAAGCATCTGCTTTTAGGGCCTCCGGGAAAGCACTTTCTTCACACTGAGGCCTAGAGCTCTGTTGGCTTGTGTCTCGATGCTCCCCTAGAACCTCAGAGAGTCTTCTGTGACGGTAACTAAACCTGGAATATATGATATTGGATTAAAGGCATGTGATTACTAGTCACCACACCTGAGTGCTGGGTTTAGCATCAGCCTACTCCGGGAAGTCTGGATGGGGTAAAAGGGGCAGAGGGGATTTGTTATCTTTGCTACCTTGTGCCCACCATGTTGTTTCTGTCTGCGATGCCAGTGTGCTATCCTTGCCATGGGGTCAGCTGACAGACTGAAATGTCTACAAACTGTAAGCAATAAACCTTCTCCCCTTAAGTTTGGGTGTCAGGTATTTTTGTCACACCAATGAGAGAAAAGTAACTAAAGTGTATTCCCTGACGCTTACTGCACACAGACTTTGAATGCTAGGAGAGTGGAATAACTATGTTGGCAGACACTTGTATGAAGAAGTCTTCAAAGTAGATCGTGTGATTCTGGAAGCTTCTGTTGGTGCCACATGGCATCCAGACAAACTACTGAGCTAAGCTCTTACTTAAATTCTTGCCCAGGAACCAAAACAATAAATGATTTTAAACTACTAAGTTTTTTTTTTTTTTTTTTACTTATAGGCAGATAAGTTAGATAGAAATTAATATGTAGTCAGAGAATACCTGGGCTCTGAAGGAAGTCAGCACAAGAAGACATAAGAATCATAGCTGGAGGCAGAGCTGCAGGAGGCCAGGCCTCACAATAATAACTCAGTGGCTTAACTCACATGCCCCCTAAGGCGGAAGCAGTAATTTGAGATCATACTGTCATTAGCACAACTGGATGTATTAAGTCCAGATCAGCATCAGTCATCCATGTGGGTGACCAGACCCTATCGGGCATTCCCTCCTGGAAATCTAGGAACTAGTCTTCTCTCCTCGTTTCGGACAAAACTCTCAACTTTTTCCTTTGGTTTCAATTTCATTCCTCGATGTTTTGGGATCATGAACTCCGCATATCTGACATGTAGCAGGCTGGGAGTTACAGTTCTACTGTAACAGCTAATTATGTGGCAATATAGAACCAAAATAGTCATCAGAGATTTAGGGAAAAATGTCTTCATGGAAGAAAAAAACCCTCAAAATGTTTAAGATTTCATTCCTAAACATTTTTTCACAAAGAAAAATGTTAGAATCTCATTGGAAGGCTTCTATAATCCTTTATATTTATGACTGAGAAAAAAATAAAAGAAAAAACCAAAGGTGAGTGAGTTTCCTGAGGGTAACCAATAGCACAGAGAATAGAGGGCCGATAAACTGTGGCAGATGAGAGAATTCCTTCAAGGGAAAGCTTTTCCTTCATTCAAATAGAGTTGGATAATTGATCTAATGATCTGTTAACATTCTATAGCTGTTTCCTTCCTTTTGTAATGAGGACTTTCCTTAGAAAAGTAAAAACTAAAAGCTGCTTCCTAGGTCTGATAAAGGAAATTTTCACCTGACATTCATATGAAAGAGAATTCTCTGGAAATATATTGACCTGTGAATTTCCACTTGTAATGACAGCATAGCTAGAAGTTACAACTTATATTTTGTCGAGGAGTAAATAGGAATAAGCACTTCCATCCAAATGTGATAACAACAAAGCACTTGCCTCCCACTGAAGAAAAACATGCAGGGCCTATGAATGTTCTCTTCATTGGGCTTATCAAATGGAATATTTTGAAGAAAACAAACAGCAATTGTAAGATTGTAAAGAGAAATTAGCATTTCGCTTGAAAGAAATGGCAATTAACAGTGATGGCAATGTGATTTATACTAATTGAGATTAAGTCAGACAGAATGGCGACATTAGTAATCATTTGAAGTGTTGTATTACTCATTATACTGTGCTTTGTAAACATCTCCCTCGAAATTAAAAAGTAATTAGTAGCATTTTAGTCATTTAATTCAGTCTAATTAGGATTTTCAAAAATCTACAGACCTGCTGTTGAAAGCCTTTTTCATTTTGAATTGAGAAAATATATCCCCCCTTTTCAAATCAACTTCTAGTGAAGCTGAGGGTTTTCCTTTTAATCTTTACTTTCCACTTTAAAAGAAAAAGGAGGGAAATGGTATAATTAGAAGAAATAGGTAGAAATTCACTTGACATGGACTAAAAAGAAAACACTAATCCATTGCAATTCAAGAAGAATGCATTTTAATCTCATTTCTTTTTCTTTTTTTGTTTTGTTTGTGGTGTGTAAGTAGAAAGTATGTTTTTTTAGGTTTGAAAAGAAAAAAATTACTTTTATTAGTCTAGGCTGGGAATGTCTTCACAAAATATCTCCAAAGCCGAATAAAAGATCCAACTACAGTTGTTATTTGGATGGCACTTTGAAATACAAAAAAATTGAGTTTAATACTTTATGATGGGTGGTTATATTTGTTTTTATGGGTTTAACGAATGGAGAGACACAAACTAAAGAGATTGTCTTTTCTCTAACACAAGCTGTTAGCTGGATTGTTCATGATTGGGCTGAATTTTCTTTTGTATTTTGGTAGTAGTGCTAATGATAAAACTGCATTGGAAATTATTTTAGATACATTAGTTTCTTATCCCAACAATTAAAAATTACTACCAGTTGTATCGTAGTAAAAACAATAAAAATTTGTCCCAGTACATTCATTTATTATTATTATTGTCATTGCTACTATTGTTATTGCTATTATTATTATTTTTTTTTTGAGACAGGGTCTCGCTTTGTAGTTCAGGCTCGTACTGAGCTCATTATGTAGCCCAGGCAAACCTCGAACTCAGCAATCCTCCTGTCTCTGCTTCCCAAGTGCTGGAATTACAGGCGTGAGCCGCCACACCCGGCACTGTGGTATGTGGTATTGATTGCTGGTGGGCATGAGTCACCACGCCCAGCATTGTATGTGGTTACTGGGGATCGAACTCAGGACCTTGCGCTTGCGAGGCAGGCACCGGAACCACTGAGCTAAATCTCCAGCCCTGTTATTGCTATTTTTATAAAAAATGAAAATCTTATCTCTCAACACATGGAAGCTTATATTTTTCCAAAGGTGGTTGAAACAATACCTAATATTCTCCATGGTTTTATAAAACTTCCTTACTCCTCCATCAAGAGTGGGCTTCATCTCCTTCTCCCCAAGAGTGAGCAGTCTTGTGATGCGCTGCATTGATAGAATGAGGCCTAAGTGATGCTAAGTGATGTATCATGAAAAGCAGTTTAGCTTTTCCATAGAGCCCTGAATTCCTGAACTTCCTCGTGAGAAGTTCTCCCCCAAAGATCCTCTGCTTTGCTATGGAAGAAATCTAAGTGAGACAAAGAAGCTACAAGCAGGTCCTCCAGCTCACGGTCTGCCTTGGGTCCCGGCTGACACAGCCAGTCTTAACCAGTAGACTTGCCAGTGAGGGCACTCCAGGGTGATGGTGTGCCCTGCAGCTGTGAGAGACTCTTAGGTCTGAATCTTCCCACTGGAAGCTCTGGACAATCTAGAAGACGGAGATTCCTGTCTATTCTCTGACCAAGGTCCTGATACCAACCATCTGTGAATATAATAACATGTTTACTTTAGGGCATCACATTTTGGGTTGGGTAATACAGATATAGTAAATGTATGTAGATATAGATAGATATAGTACGGTTATAGTAACAGACAAAATATATATTGTGCAGATTTGGTAACCGATGCATTATACATTATATTATAAATATTACATAGAATTCTGTACAATCCAAATATATATCATATATATGAAATATATAATGCATTACAATGTATTATATGTATGCGTGTATTATATGTATGCATATATGTATATAATCTATAATGCATAAATATATATATTCAAATAATACAAATATATATATGAAGGTAGTTTTAGTTTATTAAAATACATGAGTAAGGTAAATTGTTTATGCTAGTACTATTGTATATCTAGATGTCTCCCTAAAGCCTCCTATAATCATAAGCTGGACCTTAGGAGGTTGTTTGATTATGTAAATTATGTAAATCAGCATTATAGCTTATTTGCTGGTGGGAGGTGAGACTTGCTGGGAAGAGGCTGGTTACTGTGGTTGTGACCTGGCTCCTCCCTCGGTGCTTTCCTTCCTCTCCACCATGCGCTGAGCAGGTTTCCTTCGCCAGGCTCTGTACCTTCTTCCATTCTTGTCTGACTATGGCCAGAAACCTTAACAAACTGTGAACTCAGATAAATCTCTCCTCTTTTTACTGTATCTCAGTATTGAAGAAAGTGATTAAGACATCAAGTAATGGCAAGAAAAGAAAATAACAGGAAAATTTAAGATACTTTTGAGAATCAAAGAGAACAAATTAAAACACACTAAAGCATTTCGCTGGTGTTAACTCATTCAGTCTTCACCATTATTAATCCTCCTTCACATGTGGGAAACTGAAGCATAAGGAAGATAAATAAGTTGTCTGAAGTCTTAGACCTCGTAGGTTGGTGGGCTTGGAGTTGAATTTTGGCAGTGTGACTCCAGTGTGGTACCATTAACATCTATGAAGGTTAAAAAGGTGAAATGAGTTTTTGCAGCAGAATATGGAATTACAGTTCTTCCCATAATTTTAGCATGAGGCCTGCAGTCACTGCACTTCTTAGAGATTTGGTTTCTGCCTTCTTTGAATTGAGAATGTGATCCTCTGAAAGCCTTCTCTCACTAGGTTTGGGTAAAGATCAAACAAGGCAAGGCCAGTGCTCTCTCTCTCTCTCTCTGAAATATGTGCAGCTCTCTTCAGTTCTACTGGAGAGCCTGGCATTTGATGTACCAGGAAACAGAACCTGGACCTTTGAAATGCAACTTTCAATCTTAAACAACATCATCCAACCTTCTCTTCTGATGAATAAACCATGTGTTTTAGAAAATCCATGATCTCACAGTTTTTGTTAGTTTCTCTGCACCAGTGACGAATTTAGCAGCATGTCCCCCTGGACCGTGAAAGGAGGACACAGTTTTCCCCCACTTTCTCTGTTTCAGTACAAGTCAAAATAGTCAACATTAAGACTGTAAGACAGGGGCTGCTCACAGCGGAAGTTACGATTTTCCTACCTACTTCTCAAAGCTTGCCCAACGCATTCTGCTTGGTTTTTATCCTTCTCTTCCTCTAGCTGTACTATGCATCTTTTTTTACAGAGCCTTTGATCATATTCATTCTGAAAACAGACCCAGATTTTTGGTTTAATCTTAAATACTTTTCTTAATCACAGTGTGAGGAGTGTTGATAATTTGGGCCATTCAGCACATCTCTAGGTATCTTTCTGGTCCCTTTAAACCCAATAAAGTATTAGAGAGTGTGTCATGGTGTAGCCAGGACACTGCTGGAGCAATCCTGAACAACAGCTTGGGAACTATTAGTTTCTATATGACTATGGACAGGGTACAGAATGCAATCTTTGCTGCCTTCTTTATTTCTTAATTTTAATAAGACTGCTTGTTAGTTGTAATTAGGTGTCAGTTTTATTAACTTCACTGTTGTAACAAGATGGCTGAAGTGAATATAATCTATAAATACTGTCTTCTGAGAGTATGTTGTTTAGATTCTCCAAATAAATTTAGGCTAATATATTGAGCTCTGTTACTGAATAGTGGCAATAAGAGGGACACAGTGAGAAGGAAAGAATTGGAAGACTTGCTATTATATAGGAATAGAGAAACAGAAAAGAAATTCAGGGAAATTAAGTTGTATTTTATTTATTTATTAAAGGCAAGGTCTTGCTATGTAGTTTAAGCTAGCTTTGGTCTATGTACCCCAGGCTGGCCTCAAACTTACGGCAATCCTCCTGCCTCAGCCTTCCAAGTTCTGGGATTACAGGTGCATGCCATCATGCACTGCTCTAATTGTATTTTAAAGACCATAAGAAGAGAGACCGAGACTTAGGCAGTGAAGACACATAGTCACTACAACAGTGGAGAACACGGACCTTCTAGATGCAGCTGGTTTTGCTGAGAAAAAGAAAGGTTTGGAGGCTCTGCAGAGAGTGGTGGGATTGAATATCAAACACAGTGCCTGCAAGTATAGGGTCTTTCGGTGGTTGAGGAAAACAAAGGGCACTTTAGGATGAATTAAAATTAAGTGAGGAGTTAGGGTTGTCACACTTCCAGAGACATTGTATGGCTCCTTTCTGTCCCCTTACTTCACTATTTGAGGAACCACTTCAGGAAAAGGGCTAAGTGCTACCCCATTTGCCATTTATCACTTATTTTCTTTTTTGGTGCTGGAGATCGAACTAATGACCTTGTGTTTTCAAGGCATTCGCAGTACTACCAAGCTAAATTCCCACTCTTGCCATTTATCACTGATAGTACAGAATAGAGGAAAACTGTTGTAGTTATCAAAAGGACGTGGGTTCAAATTCTGCCTTAACTCTAGTGTCAGAGTTACGTGGGGTGAGATATGAACTTCTTTGAACTCAGTCTTCCCACTTGTAAAAAGAAGGAAGCACTCTGTTCTCCATGGCCCCGTTGGGTGTGCTGAATAATGCAATTCATTTGATCCCTCAAAAGGCTTGGACTATCCATCACACTTAATTTTCTCGGCTGTCAAATAATTGACTGTAGTTATTGTTTTTATCCTTACATATTTCATGTTATGTGCCACCAGAATGTGCTCTTTAAGTTCTTCTAAATGGTCTTGCATCATGAGATGGTAAATTTTAGGTACTAGAGAATAAATGAGAGTTTTCAAGGTTGGTATCAGTGACAGCTGGAGCCAGGTAACATTTTGTTGTTGAAAGTCTTATGTATTGGAGACTGTTGAGTAGTATTCATGGGCCAAGTAGTAAGTTTCTTTGTATTTTAACAATTGTGTCAACCAAAAGTGACTCCAGATATTGTATGCTGCTTCTTGGGTTTCAGAATTTGCCCTTGGGGGAAAAATTAAATACAATAATAAATGTTATTGTTGGTGACATTTGGGGAGCTGCTTCTTTTGTATAAATTGTGGCAGCAACTTCCCATATGTTAAATTATTTAATTCTTTTGCAAAAATGTAGTATTATTATTCTCCTGTTGAAAATGAGAAAATGTAATTTAGGAAACTAAACAACCTGTCTACTGCTGCACAAAAAATGAATAATCTCTGTCTGGGTCTTGTTTTCCCACAACACTGGGACCCAGTAAATGAGAACTCTATTCCCTTGGTGTCAGTAAGGTGGGGCTCCAGTTCCGGTTTTCCCTAGACACAGGAAGTGCTCAGGTGCTCATTGGGTTACACACCTGAGACAACGATCAACTGGTGCCTGAATCACTTCTCAGGTTATTACCCAACATGAGATCCATAGATACAATGACCAGGGAAGAGCAGTTAAACTGGCAGCAGCTGAATTTAGTGCAGACAAGAATGGCCTGTTGCTAAAACATGAGATAAAAAGAAGTGGCCCAGTCTCAATATTCTAGGACCTTGCAGTTTAGTAAAAGATATCATTCAGTAAGGCGAGTTAGGTATTTCCCTTGTTCTTCAGTTTTGTTACACTCTGAATCTTCATAATACTTATCACTGTTCATAAATGTACAATTTTTATTAATCCTGGCCTCCTCTCCAAGATTGAAATTTTGGACAACAAGGGCCTCTCAGATTAGTTTTGATGGATTCTCACAATCCGGTGGAGCAGTGCTGAATAAAATGTGTAGAGGAAAGAAAAATGCTGGATGAACTTAACTAATGAGTAGAAAACATCAATATGGAGTTTGCACAGTTTATATGAAAAACATTTATATCAGTTTAGGGTGAGGGATGTAGGTATATTAGAGGAAAGTTAGAAAACTCAGCCAAGTCTTCCTGCACCAAATAGTGCATGATTCATATAAATAAGTCACAGTTATTTATATGAGTCAACACTTAATCCTAAAGAATTGGGAATTTCAGCAGCTCGGTTTGTGATAGCCCAGTCTTGGAAACAACCCAGATGCCCATCAACTGGAGACTGGTAAGAAGTGTGTGTGTGTGTGTGTGTGTTAATAAAATGGAGCATTACTCTGCCATAAAGAACCACCAATTTCAGTCATTTATGTGCAAATGGACACACCTTGAAGACACACTGATCAGTGAAATAAATAGGTCTCAGATATGTAAATGCCATCCTTTTCTCCGGTATAAGACTCTGTAGATGTAAATGAGTTCTAGAATGTATGAAAGATTTTATGAACTAGGAAACATTCAAAGAGAAAATGGTAAGGGAATGTAATGAGGGGAAAGAATAATATGATATAGAAAGTAAAAGCACGTGTATATAGGGGGTGAAGGGTTGTAGGGTGGTAGGGATATGGGTAAAAATGAGAACTCGTGTCATATACTGGTACACGTTCCCCAATATTAAGTGTGATTATGAGCTGTATATAAAATGTACCAATAAAGAATTGGGGACTTCAAACAGGCTAGGGAAGCTGGATAAGTTAATTATGCCTTCCACCTAGTTGCAGGGTGCCTTCATATGTTCATGTACTTGGTTTCAGAGCAAATCAAAGAACAGGTTCTAATTCACATTTAAATTGTACAAGTACCATGAGAAAAGGACGTTGTTACTATGTGCTTGCAAAGAAGACTTCAGCCTAGAGAAGAGAGAAGTCCTTGGGTCATCCAAAACTCTTCAGTGTTCTGGGCGACACATACTGACCCAGGTTTCTGCGACCATGCTTGGCATTTGATTTTATTCATGCACCGATTTTGAATGGTCCTGTAAAACAGAAATCATGATGTAGTCTAAAAATTGTAAACAGTATAATAAGACCTTATTCAGTCTTCAGATAGAATTACTGATAACTACTAATAGATTAATGTGAGCAAATATCATGATGTTATGTTTCATAAGACAGTCACTTTTTTATTTTATTTTGAATAGTGTACAGCTTTTACGAAGGTACATGTTTCTAATAAAAATTTCCAACAAAAATATAAGTCTAAAACATGGAAAGTAAAATAGCATTTTGCTTCAACAAAACAACTTGTAAGATTCTGTTTTATAATTTTCTATATTATATATACACATATACCACACATATAGATACAAATACATTTGTGCATTTTAAAAGGAATGCTATTATCTTGATAAATATCTTTTAAAATGTCTTTATTCACATTTTGAAGTGGTTTATATACATACATTTCTGCATCATTTCTAATGAATAATGAAAATTAATGAGATTTTTAGTTTTTCTCTATCACAAACATAGCTTCAGAAGACAATTTTTCTGTTTTCATATATATATATATATATATATATATATGTCATTACAGTATATCTTCAATATAGATTACATTAAGTGCCTATGTCTAGAAACAGTCCTTATGCAAAAGCTGATGTTTAACTATTTCTTTGAAATATACAGAACCAATTAGCACCTTCACCATCTAATTATTTGAAGATCTTTTGTGTTTCAAAATGGCATGTTACTGTTTTGATTTACACAGAATTTTTTAATTTGAATCTTTATTGGTACATTATATATACATATCATTATCACACTCAATATAGATAATTAATACCAATATATGACAGGATTTAATTCTCACTTTTTCCCATTTCCCTACTCACCCTACAACCACTGGCCCCCTGTTTACAAAAGGGTTGGGGTAAGTAATGAGGGGAAATAAAAAAAATGTGATGCTAATTTTAAAAAAAGTTACACAGAATTTTTAAAATGAAGTTAAAGAGCTTTGTTTTTTGTTGTCTGCAAATGGATTTGAATTCTGTCCATTTCTTTATTTAGTTTTATAATTTTTCTTTTATTTTACAGGAATAATTTATCTCTAATGATGCTAAACATAACCATATACATTGCAGAAATATTCCCATACATATTCATTTTATCATATTTTGGTTGACTCTGATTTTATAAGACAATATTATTTTCTCTATAATATCTAGAGCTAGGGTCCGATTAAAATTAGCTATAACTACTCTGACATTATAAAACCTGCATTATGTTATTACAGTATTGTTAAGAATTTTTTTCTTTTAAAATTTGATTTTAGATTTTCTATGGATCTCTTTGGTGTAATATATAAAAATTCTGAATAATTTTTCTTTCAAATATTAAACCATGCCTAATAATCTGTTTTATTTTCTTATTCTATTCCAAACCTTGAAATACTTTAATAGATTATTGTCATTATTGTTAGTATTATTTTTTGTGTGTCCATTTGTTTATGGTGATGAGGATTAAACCCAAGGTCCATTGTATGCCCCATAGCTGCCCCTCCAAGACCCTTTAATAGATTATTTTTAAAGCTACTAGAAATAGTGCTGGTTCCTTATTTTTCTCCTATAATATTTTTATGGCATTTCTAAATATCTAATACCTAATGCTTCAGGTATTAGAAAATAGTTTTAAAGAGGCACAACTAGGGGCCTAAAGTTAAACATCTAACTAGTTAAACTTCTAATGTTCTTAGATTTTTTTCTTTTGATTGGAGAGGATAATCCCACCCTGAATGCACCCAGTCTTGTCTGACTGTATAGGACAGGGTGGATTTGACTGCACACATTTGGTATCCCCTTGTTGGTATCTGTTGAGTACCCTGAGCTGTATGATGTAGGGTTATTCCTCTACGGCGATTCAAAATAGAAACTTCCTCTCCAAATCCTGTAGCCCCCAGTATTTGAAAGAGATTAGTGCAAGCCGGAGGTTCAACCCCGGGTCTGAGGGTTGATTTCCAATGATGAACCTGTAATAGCAATGCAGGAGTTGCAGAGGGAGACTGCATTCCACAGACTCATCATCAGGCTGGAAGGAAATAGTTTCTAAGAGTTTAAGTAGGATTCATTGCATTGCAGAAGTAGGAATTAAGGAATAAGAGTTCAAGCCAGAAAAAAAGTGCATACCACAGATGGTAAAGTTTGCACTTGAAATTAAGGCATTTTATATAGATGTTTGATCTAATACTATGCTGTGGCAATAAAAAGTTTGAAGGACAAGGGTGATATTTGTAAGCATCTTTCTTTCAACAGTTGTTTTAAAACCGCTGTTATGGTTCAGATCTAAAATGTTCCCCAGGACTGGGGATTTAGTTCAGGTGGTACTGTGCTTACCTTGCAAGTACAAGGGCCAGAGTTCGATACCTAGTGCTACATAATACAATACAATACCATGCCATGCCATACCATACCATACCATGCCATGCCATACAATAAAAATTTTCCAGCTGTATCTTTAGAGGTGGCACCTTTTTTTTTCTTTTTGTGGTACTGGGGATTGAACTCTGACCCTTGTGCATCCAAGGTTGGCATGGTACCACTTGAGCTAAATCCTCAGACCTAGAGGTGGCACTTCTGAGAGTGATTGGATCACTGGGTGGTCATCATCGGTAGAGTCATCCATTGAGCTTGGTACTTGAAAGTGCTATCAGAGTTGGGGCCTGGAAGGGGGGTCACTATAAGCAGGACCTGTAGGGTCATGCTTGTCCCTCTTTCTCTGCTTTCTGATAACTAGGATGTGCACAGCTTTCCTCCCTACAGGTGTTTCCACCATGCTATTCCTGTCCTGCTGCTGGCACCCACGTACTGAGCCCACTGAAACTGTGAGCTGAAGTCAACCTCTCCTCTAAGTTACAGGTGTTGACTGTTTCATCCCGGGGATAAGAAAGTGAACACTGACTGTTTTATGGAAGGTGAACTTTCACAATATGATTGTAGGAATGCAGACCGAGAACACACAGGGAATTCCATTTTGAATCATGACCCGTGGCTGTCTAGTTTGGAAACTGACCTTTCGATTTCACTTCTTGAGTTGTAATTTACAATATAATTTTAAGTGTTTAAACCAGGATCCGCTCCCTGACCTCTTCAGTGGCCTGAACCTTGAGTACTTTTCATCTTAGAGTCCCTTTGAGTCAGTTTCGAGGGCCTTTTGTGCCCTTTGTAGAACCTGTAGATTTAGATGTCTAGTTGCTCCAAGGAATCAGTGGCTATTTGTGCTCTGCCTGCTGCATCTCAGCTGTGTTGAATGATCCTTGTTTGTGCTTCAAGTTTCACCTGCCACTTCAGGATTGCTCTGAGCACAGAAAGGCTACAGTAATATCAGGTATCACTGGAAAGAGTAACAATCTTTTATGTATCAAACCATGCCTCCAGAAAGCTCTTGTAGATGTCATCCCACAAATCTCTTGATATTCCTGTGAGGCCAGGAGTGAATATTCTCCCTCCTGGAATGTCTGGCAGAAAATGTTAAGGAAGGAAGATAATCACTGTCTTCAATGAAGGATAAGCATAACACCTAATTGAGCAATCACAGGACTTGTTTTGATAGCACAAAATCCTGCTTCTTAGTAATATGATTTCTGAAGATGATAATAGCTAATATAATTAAATGCTTACTGAGTGTCATGTACCTCTTTAAACATTGCATACAAGCTAAATCTTCCCATCACTCCAATCAATGAATTACTTCCATTTCATACTCATCTCACAAATGAGAAAAATTGCCCAAAAAAAAGTTGAGTAATTTGTTCATAGCACTATGAGATTACTAACCAGTAGTCAAACCAGTAATTTATCTTTAAATCCTAAACTTTTAGTGGTTCATCACACTTTGGGCCCTTTTGCGATACGTAATATGAAGGAATATGCAATAGGAATGTTTGAGAAGTAGAGTACTAACTGACAGATCTTTAAAAACACCAGCATTTGGGCCGGAGGGTTAGCTCAGTGGTTCTGGCACCTGCCTCACAAGCGCAAGGTTCTGAGTTCAATCTCTGGTAACCACATACAATGCTGGGCATGGAGACTCACGCCCTCCAGCCATCAATACCACATACCACAGTGCCGGGCGTGGTGGCTCATGCCTGTAATCCCAGCACTCAGGAGGCAGAGACAGGCGGATTGCTGAGTTCCAGGTTTACCTGGGCTACATAGTGAGCTCAGGGCCAGCCTGAATTACAAAGCCAGACCCTGTCTCAAAAAACAAAACAAAACAAAAAACCACCAGCATTTTCATAACAGAAGAACTATTAGTCAACACTGAAATTACTTACTGACACACATTTTCCCTCATCAGTTTAAAAGAGGAAATAACTATAATTTTGATTATCTTCCAAATCAAATGATGGATCAGTATTTGCTGAAGATTTTCAAGGAGGAGTGGACAGAGGGGGGAAATAAAATTGGTTCCATACGTGATATATTGTGTTATGGATCACTGCTCTCTTCTCTGTTCTGTCACATAGTGGTAAAGTTCCAGATGAAGATGTCTCATGGAACATGGAATCCAGAATAAAGATAATGAAAAGCAGACTATAACCAGCTTGTAATGAGCATATGAATGAAGAATAATCTGTTGAGTGAATATTGAGAATATTTACCTTGTACATGTATTTATGATGTTAGCAGAATATCTATTTGGGGTTTATTTGTTATTGTGGCATCACTTTGCTTATTTTGACTGATTCATTCGTGACTAGAAAGTAAAGAGTGAAAATTGGAGGTGAAGGCCATTATGATGAAACAAATGTACTTTTATCATACAATCCTCATCAAATCTACAAGAAAGAGTAACATGAGTTCAAACCTGACATTGCAGAAAAATTATTACTTCGATAAAGTGCCTAACACTGGAAGAATATTACTGAGAATACTTCCAGGATTATTGAGACTTTAAAAACCTGATTACTCTGATGAACAGGAGGATTACCATCTTATCATATTAAATATGTTTTCAGAAGTGATTCATTCAGGAAAGAAACAGTCCCTAAGCAAGCTACAGACTCGAGAGCAATTCATGTTTCATGGGCCCATTTTTAAAACATTACACTTAGCCGAAGCAGCCGCCTGCAATCCAGCTCATGGAAGTTGGGATTAGTGGAGGTATATTTCATTCTAATTGTAAAACAAAGTACAGTGAAACAAATTAAATAATAGGAAACCCAACAAAAATAAAACTCTAACCTGTGTTCGTTTGTGGTAATGAGAAGAGTCGAGGGGGGGCAAAATATGGATGTGAGCTTCATAACCTTTCTCCAATTTTTTTTTAATGGCTTCCTTTAACTAGTAATTCCTTTAACTAGTTAATTCAGAAACTCCCATTCTCTAGATACCTTAACAAGCCAAGATTTTCTCTGGGCAGATACCGAGGCAACTCCGTAGGGGCTGGTGTCAAGTGTACCTTGCGATCTATTATCTGTCTTCTTGGAATTGCGAGTGCAGAGATCGCCGTCCTTTACGCATGCTCTTTGTGTGCCAGCTGCCTCCAGGAAGTGCTTTCATGTACATTTCCTCAGTGGACCCTCGTGGCACTCGTAAGCCAGCCTGAGACGCTGCACCCCTAACTACCTCTCCAAATCATTCAGTATCGCCCACATATGCAACACCGCAGTCTTCTTCTAGCTTCTTAGTTTTCTTCCCCGCACTCTAGAGATCTGCAATATTATTTTTTCTTTCAAGAATTCTTTTTCCCAATGTGTTCCTCTTAAGTTATAAATCTCAGCTTTAACATGTTTATCCACTGAGATTCTTTCGTTTGCCAGTTAGTTGAAGGTAAGTACTTCTGCTCAGACTCCCTCTAGGCTCCTGCTGTGACTACTGCACGCCGAGCATACTCGCGACAAGTTGTGTGTATGGCATTTGTCACCTTGCTTGTATTTTGTCTGTTTCCTGCATAAGGACATGAACTTGAGTGGGGCATGAGTTAGTTTTGACCACTGAATCCCCAGCTCCTAATACAAGAAGGAGGGAGGGAGAGAGAAAGGGAGGGAGAGGCAGGGAGAGGGGGGGACAGAGGGCATGTCATAAGAAGCAGCTCACATACAAGGATTTAAGATGAAATACGACTATTGACGGAAGCAGTAAAGCAGCTGAGGTTGGAGAAGTTAAGTAGATGCCGGTTATGCATAGCCGTGTGTGTCGTGTAAGTACTCAGGTCCTCTAAGAGAGGGCTACAGGGCAGGGGAGGAGCCCTTGCCTAGCAGCAGGAGGCCCTGGACTTCACCACCAGGCCTGAGGCGTAGGGAGAAAAGGGTGTGCTCACTGCGGTTCCTAAACGAGGCCTAGTCTGGCGGCTCTGTGGGAGAGCACACTGACTGGAGGCCGCCGTGTGAGCAGCTAGGGACGCTGCGATGGAAAGCAACAGCTAATGGTAATTTGGACTGTTGGCAATGGAACCCCTCGATTTTCCCAACAAAGCTGTTGCACAAAGCTCAGGAGACAGGAGCTTCCTGTACAAGCGACCTCATGACGGACGTGGTCCCACAGACTTCCAAAGGAAAGAGTCTTCGTGTCTCAAGCAGTGGTTCTCAAAGTGTGCTCCGGGGATCCTGGAGTCCCCGTGATCTGTTTGGCTTTTGAGACAGGCTGTCATTCTGTAGCCCAGGCTGCCCTCAACCCTCAGCGCCACCCCTGCCTCAGCTTCCCGATGACAGGGCTGTGCCACCTCGCCTCGTGAGTGCACATAACCTTTTTGCAAGACAGGCACAAACGAGCTGAGGCGTCCTTGCCTTTGTATTCTCGCTCTCTCACAAACACAAAGAAGTGTTTTTGAGAAGCAACGTTTGTGTCATTGTCACAGACCGCATGCGGAGGTAGATATAAAAATTGAATGGGTTTTTACTACTCTAGACGCTGAAAGGTTATTCAGAACTTCAAAGAATTTCATACTAATTACATCCTTGTTTTGGTAAATATGAGGTACAATTAAAAATCATGGAGACTGTGTAGTTTAAAATTTTATTAGAGTAAAAGATACATTGTCTTTAAAGCACCTGAAGCCTCTACCCACTCTAAACACTTCCTGCTTCCTCCTTGTCAGTTTGAATCCTCCTTCATGGTCGTCTTTAGTTGTTCTCCTCTGGCTGCTTCGGTGTCCGGAAGCAATTCCAGGTGTTCGCTTTTCAAAGCCGTCTTGACTTTGTTGGGTGTCAGATTCAGTGAGTCCCGGGATGGGCCACAGTGGCGTGACTTTACGAGCCTGACTTAGCCCTGGAGGACGCTCAGCAGAACCATTCTCTGGATCTTCAACCCATCCTCCTCAAGGCCTAAAAGATTTCTAGAATCGCTTCAGGAATTCTCACAAATGACAGGATAAACACAATTGAAACGAGAGGTAGTAATTTGAGAGAGGCTAATGATAATATGTCCTTTATTGTAATAAAAATTTTTCTTTAATCATACACCATATCTTTTAGTAACATCATATATTAATTTCATGGACATATTGCTTATACTAACTTCAGTGGCATTTATTGATACTTTAAGTGAATTTATAAGTATTTTAAAAGTTTCTCAACTTTGATTTTAAATATAGTAGGCATTGATGAATACAATTCTTACAAATCTGAAAGACTTTTTGAGAGGATCTTAAAACAAATTTTAGGAATACAAAGGAAGCTTTAGGCCATAAGATTTGAATACTATAGACAGAAAAGTTACTACAGTGAAATAAAGCTAAAATATCTAACTTAAAGGACTTTACTAATAAGTAAAAGTAGTTACTGTGTAATCCTTGATCACTAAGATTTAGAAATGTTTGATTACTGTGTACATCCTTAGCCAAAATGGATTCTTGACAAATAATATATGAATACTATTAAATAAAAGTGCTTATGTTTACTCTTTCTTACCACTCCAAAGATAAACTATAGAACCCGATTGCATTTTTGGTGCATGGAATTGTATCATAGCAGTGCCTAATCTCATAAAATGTACATAAAGTGATCTCAAGGCATAATTCTTGAACAAATAATAAAATTTCATGATTATCACAAAAGATATGGTATAGAGACATAGTTCTGGGGCTGGAGACTTAGGCCCGTGGCACCACGCCTGCCTTCCAAGTGCAAGATCCTGAGTTCAACCCTGGTGCAAGAAAACACTGTGGGTTAATCTGACACAGTACGTGAAGCATGCTGGCATGACGTTTTATAAATTCATCAAAGTAGTGTCAGAACTTCCGCTTACAGAGTGTAAATACAACCTACTTCAGCAGAGCTCAGTCTTCAGAAACCAGGTGTACATCACATTCTCTCTATCACAAAGCAAGTGTCTACCTTAATTTTAATATCCTGGTGATTCATTAGTGAAACAAAATACATTTATACTCAAATATATCGACTTTGAAAGTATTTCTTTTTCTTTGCCACACCCCTAGGACGCTAGGGATCGTTTTCTAGCAGATTTTAATGTGTAGTTTAGGAATTAGGATTTCTTGCTTAGGGTTTTCATACTGTTTAAGGGAGAGATGAGAAATAAAAATTCACAAGAAATATACACAAAGGTTTATACCTAAGGAAAAAGCATATGGATTTGGGGACAGTATTTAGTATTAATGAAAAGATGTAAGCCATGGCCCTTAAAATAGTTGCTTCTTCCTCATTTTCCTGCTGCCCTCATCTCCAGCCTCCTGTACATCTTCTCAAGTGTCCGAGGGGTTCTGTCTGATTTCTGGGCCTCCCTCACCTTTGTCTCTCATTGGCACCAACTATTCCAGTGATACGGAGACCTATGTCAAACATGCCATTTGTGCTGGGACATCTTTTTTTATTTTATTTTTAATCGTGCATCTCCCATGATGGCCTTTCATCTTGCATAATGAATTCTTGCTGTGTCCTGTGAACTCCTTTCTGATGTGACTCTTTGCTCTGATACTGTTTTATTCAACTACATGTGATGTATCACAGCCTACAATGTGAAGCAATTCTTAACCTGTTGATTTTAACCTTACATTTTCCCCCTATACTCAAGAAATTATGCAAAATTTATGTGAATGTGAGTGATGCCTTTTTTTTGAGACAGGGTCTCACTTTGCAGTTCAGGGTGTCCCTGAGCTCACTATGTTGCCCCTGGAAGCCTCGAACTCAGCAATCCTCCTGCCTCTGCCTCCCAAGTGCTTACAGGCATGAGCCACCATGCCCGGCACTGTGATGTGTGGTACTGATGGCTGGTGGGCATGAGTCACAGTGCCCTGTTACTGGGGATCGAACCAGGGACTTTGCATTTACTAGGCAGGTGCGGGAATCACTGAGCTAAATCTCCAGCCTGATGCCATTTTTGATAAAACTTACATTTCTAACATCATTCATGGTTTATTAGTAAATGAAAGCATTTGCCTTCCGGAGAGAGGCACATGGATCCAGAGTGTGCTATGTAGTTGCTATACGGCTTGAATAAGTAAAGATTGCCCCATAGATATTTCAGTTTCTGCATTCATGAAGTGGATACATCTTTCTTCCTATATACCTTTCAGGGATGGCTTGAAGTTTAATATTCCCAAAGATCCTTTTAAATCCTGGAGTACAAAATGATTGTAAGGCTTTTTTTTTTTTTTTGTTATAGGCACCTTTCTCTTTATAGACGTATAAATAGTGAATAACCAGGTACTTCCCTTGTAGGAAGTGATTACTGCTCGAGTCCATTAAAACTGTAAGCACTCTATGGAGAGAACTGATTCTGTGAGCTGTTGGGACATGAAAGTGAATGTATTTTCCAGACTAGAAGGCTCTTGCCAGTGACACGCTCTGTCTCTCCCAGTGGAGTCATGCACCCAAAGGTTAAACGTCCACGGCTTACTGGGTCAGCGGAGGAAAGTCCGTGGCTTTGTTGACTTGCCGCTGGCCTTGCTCACAAGCAGCAGGCATGATGGGAAGGAGATTCCCTGAAATTGCCTCCTAGACGGTTTCCAGGGACAGGCCAGGAAGGGATATAGGTTGGGATTCCTGTTTCCTTCTACAGTAATGATGGAGACAGCAAAGACACAGGCCCTGTGGAAAGTGAGCGTCTGAGCTGGTGACACGGGACGTGCATACAGGGCTAGGAGATGCTGGAGAAAGCTGAGAAAACATCGCATTTTATTGTTGTTTCATGGAGAGAAGATTCTTGTCTCCTTTCTTCCTTCTTTTGCTCATCTCTGGGAAGTGTCAGGCTCCATAAGACCTTATTAACCAGTGCTCCCCACTCGTTGTTTCTGTCAACAGAAGCACAGTGCAGTTTGAATTCACTTGAGGTAATCAATTCCAGTCTGTGCTACAGTGTTGTCAAACAGGGCTCTGTCTGAATCTTCCCTGTTCATTTTGTGTTTTTTTTTTTTTTGCCCTAATTGCCTACATTGCCAACATGGCTTGAATGTCTGTGCTCTAATCCTGTGTTGCATTAGCAGCTCAGAAACTTCCCCGGGACTGCTTTGGTTTCCCTGTCTTATGTTGAGTTTGGAACTTCCAAGAGTGACATCGTCACTTTTTTGATGAAGCAGGTTAATAGTTTTAACCTGCAGGGTGGATCAGGTGGTTCCAGATCATTTAAAACCATGATATATTTGTTATAAGAGATGAGAACATAGTTGAAATTGCTTTGGGTATTAAAGGAGATTTTTGGACTAACATATCTAGAAAATCCACTGGTGTGGAATTTTCAGGCAGGACTCAGTTCAGGGACTTAAATATTATCAGGGCACTTTCTCCCAGGATACCTCACAAAAAATAGAAAAGAGGACTTAATAATGTGCCTTTGTCCACATCTTAGGAGATTATCAATCCAATAGAAAAGGACAGTCTTTCTAGGAAATAAAACAGAGAATCCCCTTTGAAGATTTGTCTTACATGAGTTGAAACAATTATTCCTGAACAATCTAGGATAATGGAATATTGTGATTGGTCAAGATTGGGTTTGCATTTACTATTCTGGGGTTCATTTTCAGTCCCGCATTACAGAATGTGGTTCCTATTAGAAGCTGAGAATCTATTACCAGAAAATAGGATGAATTCTGAACAGATAAAAATAACAGGTGTCTTTAACATATGGTCAAAGCACAATATGGTATAAACATATGGGGTAAAATTATACTCAATATTTAAAAACACATTCGCAGGTCTTTAGTCAGACACTTCCCCAAAATGTCATAATGTTAGAATAATAATACAGGCATATAAAAACAACAAATAAATTTGATAGAAAAAGTATGGCAAAAGCAGAAATCTTTAAAACCATCTTGTCCTGAGTTAGGTTAGACTTTTGCTTTCATATTTTGGAACAGAATTTGACTAGAGCAGACAGGAAGTCATAGTTGGACTTGCCCTGTCTTTCCCTTGTTGTCTGTTAATTTCTTCATCCTTACATCCTGTGCTCTCTAATACTATTTTTAGCTACCTAATTTCTTCTACTCTTGTCTCTCCAAGAACACAGTCAGCAGAGGAAATAACTGGTATAGGATGCTTGGGTGCACAGACCTTCTCCACTTCCTGTTTGTTATCTCCCGGCCAGCTGGCTGAAGAAGTGCAGAGGAGAAAGCCCATGCAATGCAAAATCTCATCCGACTCGGCTTGTGAGTGGCAAGTCTTAATTTTTGTCAATGTGTCACTATTTTTGTGGTTCATGCAGTCACAGCTCTAACTCAGATTTATGGAAAAACAAACTACAGTTGTATTTTGTATGAGGAGAAGTTTCAAGGTCATTTTTAAAAGGGTGAGTTTTTGTAGGACAGAAAATTATTGTAAATTTCTCCAAGTAGATGCCTTCCCCGTATATTTTTATAGCGTTTCTGCCAATAAACCAACTTTTAATTTAAAGAATCTGTTTACATTTGAGATTTTATCAGTTACAATAAAAACTAGAAAATAAAAGAATTTGGATAATCCAGAATGAGCTCTATTTAGGCTTCTCCTTAACAGTCTACCTGGAAGGAATCAGGTATTCAATATCCAATCAGTTCGTTAGTAAGGAACTAATGGTCTGTTTATTGAATCCTTTCAGCTATTTATAAAGTTGTGACTGTTAACATTTAATTCTCCTTCAGTCTGGTTTCTTTTTGAAAACACTTTTGTAACTTAACTCAAGTCAGTCTTACTGTCCAACATTCTAGTGTAGTGTCGTCTGGGAACCAGCTGTCTGATTTCTCAGTGTCTGTCCACCTTGTACTGACCGAGTGCTAATGGGAAAAATAACACCATTCGGATAGGTACTCCGGGAAATCACAGACCCCAGTCTTTGTCCCACCGTCAGCATTACCAGGCAACTCTCGGGTACCTCAGTCATTCGGTATTTATTTCCCAAGGGTCCACTCCCTGGCGAGCTCTCTCCTGGAACAAGCCTGGGAGCTCAGAAGGCAGCTGACTAGACTTTCCTTTCCTGGAGATCACTCTAGTGCTGTGGGTGAGAAAGACTATAATCACATGGCGTGAAAGTTTAAATACAAAACAGGCCTCAAATCCTCCTGTGAATGTTTTCAGTGCTCTCCTCTCCCAGGGGCTGAGCAGCTTCTCCTCTGCCCTGCGTCTCTGACGTCCGGGGCCCGCCTTAGTACCAGACGACCACGGAGTGAAACCGTGAGTCCAGCGAACTTCTCCTCTAAGTTGTCGGCGTCTGGTATGTCGTCCCTGCCACAGAAAGATGTCCAAGACACGCAGATGTCTGTGAAGCAATGGCAGAGACACCTATCGTGAAGGAACAGGAAAAGATAATATAAGAACTTGGTGTAAGAGAATCTGTCGTGGAGATCAGAGGTTACCTGAGAAATACGCTTTGGTCTTCATTTCCATGATGGCTACCTCAAACTTCTTCCATTTCCCACAGTCTTGCTGGGAAGACAGTCTCTCCTCATACCTCACAGAAAATTTAAAATGCAAGAAGGAATCATTAGCTAGTTGTTACAAAGTCCACTCTCTTTCAGCCCATCACTGTACAATCTGCCTGTATTTACTTTCAGTGTATTCTCTTCTTCTTCATGCAATATTGAGAAAATAAGGCTCTTATTTATTTATATCCAATTATGTTAATTCCCCTACCCATCTCACGTTTTTCTCATGAGCTATATTTTTTCCCTGTTAAAAATAAATTTGACAGCTGGGCGTGGTGGCTCACGCCTGTCATCCCAGCACTCGGGAGGCAGAGAAAGGAGGATTGCTGAGTTCGAGGCTTGCCTGGGCTACATAGTGAGCTCAGAGCCAGCCTGCACTACAAAGCGAGACCCTGTCTCAAAGCAAAACAAAACAAAAAAAAAAAAAATAAATAAATTTGACATATGGTAAGTTGTACATTTACAGAGTTCATTGTGATTGTTTAAAGCTCTGAAATTGTCACTGTAATCAGAATAGAGAACATGATCAAACTTAATGGTCCCCTTGACTTAATTTGTAATTTGTCCTTTCTTGCTATTCCTGGATTTTACCTCATCCTGCATTTATATCCTCTGCCAACCATTGCAGTGCTTCCTATGTTTAGATTCATTAGCATTTTCTTAAATTTTATATAAATGGAAATATATAGCATAAATTCTTTTCATTGACTTTTTTCACCTATCAAGCCCTTCGCCAGTGTCACTAGAAACAATCATCAACAAGTTTTTAAGAGGAAACTTTTTATTGCCTTGGAAAATTATCTAGAAGTAGTATGAATAGGTTGGATAGTAAGTCTTCATATAAGTTTTTAAAAGAAAAGTGCCAAACGATTTCCCAAAGCTGATTTACTATCTTGTATTTCCACCATTAATATTTGAATTCTACTTTCTCATCTTTGTCAACACTTGGTATTATCATGTTCTTAATCTTATGCCTTTCTAATAGTTTTATAATAATATCTCATGAAGGCTTTAATTTTCATTTTCCTGACCATTAAATAGATGATCTTTTCTTGAGCTTATTTTTCCAATAGTGTACTTCTTTGATAGAATGTCTATTAAAGTATTTTGCCAATTTTAATTCAGTAGCTTGAGTTCTTTTAAGTTTTGAATGTTTTTATATAATTGATCGTATATGTCCTTTATTATATTTATCACCTACAAAAATTTCCTTCCACTCTTTAACTTATCTTTTCATTTTCTTATTAGTTTGCTTTCATGGTAGAAGTTTTTCATTTTGATGATATTGTATCGTTATTTTCTTTTTGAGCCATAACATATTTAGTAGTAGTATTTTAGGAGTTGTTGATTATCACACGGTCATGTGGACATTTGCTTAAATTCTCTTCCAAAGCTTTGCATATTTATGTACCATTTCTGCAATAGACTAGGTCCATAATTATCTGAATTCATTTTTGCATAAGATAGCAGATAGGAAGTTTTCCCTTTCTTTCCCTTTTCTTCCTTTCCCTTCTCTTCCCAATACTCTTCTTTTTTCTTTTCTTTCATTTCTGTTTAGACCCAGCATATTGAAAAGACTGTTCTTTTCCAAATGAATTGCTTTAGTATGAAAGCTTGGCCATGCTCAGTTTGTGATATTTATCCAACATTCAAGAGGTTAAGACTTGTCAGTAGCCAAGCTTACAGTTCTAAGAGGATAGACAGAAAATATTCATAAAACTTTTCATAGAAATGACAGTTGTATCTATGAGAGGAAATGATATAATAAAAATCATATAAAATATCAAAAGAGAAGGGATGAAGAGATGAGAAATCCAGCTAAAGAGGCATAAGGAGAATTAAGGAGGCTTTTTTTTTTTTTAAGTTGCAGTGAACTTACTGTTAACCAATTAGTAAAAACTTGGACTTCCTTTCTATCTTAAAAACTTGCTTATTGTAGGATCACTGTGCATATTCACTTGTAAGACATAGTTTGGAGATATAGCATATATTTCATCCAGTTTTTGCCATTGATAACATCTTATATATCTATAGTTCATCACAACTAGCTTATTTGAGATTCAAATTCTTGATATAATGAACTCTGATATACTTAAGATTCAAACACTTCCATCAATATATATGTTCCTCTTTTTGACCTTTTACTGCCACGTCCACTTTCCTCATCTCCGTACACTCCTTAATATGTGGTTTAATCTGTTTTTTTTTCTGTAATATTTATATTGCCAGAATATAATACAAATGGGATTATGCAGCATGACACTTTAGGAGTGACTTTTTTCACAAGATGCAATTCTTAATCAACTTGGAGACCCATTCAAGTTATTGGGTATGCTAACTTTCTGCACTATTACTCTCAAATAGTATTGTATGGCTTGGACGTACCACCACTGATTCAGCCATTGAAGAATGGCAGAGTTACTTCCAGTTTTAAGCTATTAGAAACAAAACTGTTATAAACTTTCATATACAGGACTTTGTATCAACAAACATTTTCATTTCTCTGGAATAAATGCCCACAAGTACTATTTCCGGCTCATATGGTAGCTACATGTTCAGTTTTTAAAGACATTAGAAGTGTTTTATGGCGATGATTTCAATAATGCTAAAGAATTTTAAACTTTCTTAAATTTCCATGTGACCTGAAATGCATGATTTATGAACAGAACACAATTTATACTTAAATGTTAGCACTATGTTAACATTACTTATTTGAGGTTAATCAATTAATGAAACAAGTCAGGGCCTGGTTGATGGTATTCATCAACCTTCCCCCCATAAATCCTGCCATATCCTATTTCAAGCTACAAATTTAATATAAGGTAGAGTGAGGAGCAAAGCTCAGAAGACCATTGCTAATCTAGAAATTCTCCCATACTAATACAACAGCTGTCACCTCAAGAACACAGATAATACTGAAAACAATAACACAATTAAGAAATGATGATTTTTAAAATTAGTTTTAGCTCTTTGACTGTATGATTTAAATAAAACTGTGGTTGACAACAGTCCCATAAAATTCTAAAAACTTTTATAATCTACTCTCAAGTACTGGTATGAATTGGCTTCTGTAAAAAAACTGCTTAATGTTTCCCTACTCTTGAAACTTCCAGATTTTTCTTATATTTTCTATGTGATATGGTTCAATTACCTGAAGATGTGATACTTAATTTATCTACCTGCATAGCTCTTAAATGGTCTACTTCTCTTCTTCAGATCATTATTTTATTGGATATTCATTTTTAAGAAAAATGTTTCAGTTTTTTCTTGATTATGTAACTAACATTTCTTCACTGTAGGGAATTAGTAAATATGTAAAGGAATGTAAAAAACCAATAATAATTTTATCATCTCCATAACACTATTTTTTCAAGTATATTGGAATTTTATTACATGCTTAGTCTTAGCTACAGAAAGCTAAATAATAATTTTATCCTTTATCATTTCCTCATTAACTTTCTAAAACTTTCTTCTGTCTGCATCCTTGTATTTATGTATCTGTGTATCTATATGTATGTATGTCTCTTTGTATTTACGTAACTGTGTATCAATGTATGTATTCGTCTATCTGAGGTAGAAACTGATCAGTTTGCACATCTTTCTTTCCATCCTTACTGAGATTAAATTTGCAGCCACAGTATGCTCATCTCTAGGTTTGTTACCAAGAAAGTTCAGACAATCTTGTTCTCCTTTTACCTGGTCACTCTTGGGCCTGAGAATGGCCAGGTGGCTGGTCCCAAATACTGTATAAATACTGCCACATATACTCCGTGAGGGAGTGAGATATTTTCCAAAAAAGATACAATTTTCTTGATGATGTATAAGAGATTCTTCTCCAGCCCTTGAACATTGATGTCTCGAGTGGCCTCGGTTGTCTCGTGTGGGTGGGGCATCAATAGCAGGATGGACGAAGAGAACTTCAGCACTGCCGATGCTGACATCTTCGAGCCACTTAAACGAAGCCAGAGCTTCTTTGCTCCACAGTTGTTTTTAGGAGAGAGGCAAAGCCCTCCGTGTGTAACCCACCGTCATGAGTCGCGCTTTCCTAACACCCTGCCTTCCTGGCAGCCTGCCCTCTTTTCTAGCCCCCAGCACCACGCACACCGAGAGAGGCTCTTGCCCGCTCCGAAGCCTGTGTTTGCAGCGGTGCTGCTGGGTAGGACGTGGTCCTCCTCCTCCATCGCCAGATTTTAAATATAAGGTGAAGTATGATTTGTCGTGTCATTATTTTCACTCCATTTAACCACCTGTTCCTGTAGAGTTGAAAGTCCTTTTCCTTTTGATCTTGACTCTACTTGACATATTGATCATTGTGCCCAGGGTGTCCCTTTTTCACTCTTTACTAGGTGTCATCAAAATACACAGTGAACATTTAAATGGAAAATAATTATTACAGTAAAGGACACTGCCGTTCACCTCCTGCTAAACACTCTTCCTCACTTTTGAAACGCACGTTTTTCTTGCCACTTGCTAAACCCGTTCTCGAAGCCCTCTTGGGTGTCTCTGTGAGTGCTGCCCAGTGGAAGGGCAGGCGTGGAAAATCAGACCTGTGTTCCCAGCCACCTTATTCGCTGGCCCTGGTGACATGCAACTTCTGGCTCGTCTGCAAAGTCACAGTGGCCCTGATAGGTAAATATTTTAAATAGCCTTAAATGAACATTGAAGTGACCAGACCAACACAACGAAGGAGGCTCATGAACAAGAACAGGGAAGGATGAGGGGGAGGGAAGGAAGAAAGACTTGGGATGTGTTCTGTGTGTGTACTCACGCCCCACATCAGCGTAATCATGACAACTGCAAACGTTCCTGATAAATAAGAAAACTGTCGGCACCACCATAAAAACCCAAGAGTTACCATGTGACCCAGAAATTTCACTCTATATTGAAAAGAAATGAAATCAATATGTTGAAAGGCATACAAACTCCCAGGTTTACTGTAGCCGCATTCATAATAGCTGAGAAATGGAAACTAAATGTCCATCGAATGACGAACAAAGGCATAATGCATATCAAAAACAAGAGCGCTGCTTCAGAAACGAAGCACATGTGAAGCCAGAGAGAGTATTTTGGGGGATTAACGGAAAGGAATTTTTTACTGTAACAAATATTTTAGTATTCATTGTAGTTTTTGATCATTCCACCTGTGATTATCTCTGAACTTCCTTCTGAGAAGGATTTCTTAGTTTTTCTTTAGTCTTCTCCTTAAATCCTTTTTGAATAGTTGCTTCCCTCAGTGGCTTCTTCCATCCCATAAAGTTTTAATATTGCTAATATATATCATATGCATTTATTGATCATATATATTATTGTACACAAAAATAGTAAATTATTCTTTATTTTCAGAATAATTAGTTTTGGCTTACTGAGGACAGTGTCATCCCTGTTGAGAATTCCTGTTATAGCACAATGTCTGAGGTGTCGCAATCAGGTTGTGTATGTTTGTAAATTTACTAGCATCACTTCGAATTTTAACAAAATTGCTCTGTCTGTGGGGCTAATGCTTAAAATTATAAAGAAAATTTCGTATTTATTCTTACCACCCATTGCTAAGATCTACTTGTCCTTCCATCTGTATTAATCTATTGTCCTTGTGAGATTTCTTTCTGCTGAGAGTGACAGGTAGCTGGACTCTTAAGTGACTAAAGCAAAAAGGGTCCCTTACTGCCTTGTTACCTCAGGTGTAATGTTAACGTCGGTTAAATCGAGGGCCATCTTCAATTTTCAGACAATTTTTCAGAGCTGTTTTCAGACCATGACTCCTCTGTTTTCCAACTTTGACTTATTTTCTACTTGTCTTTCCTGGTTTTAAAAGGATCTCTCCACGAGTCCTTGAATTCACTCACTCCTTGTAGATTTCTCTTCCAGAGGCAAGAGTAGAAGGCTTTGTCTTACTTAGCACAGGACATTGTACTGCATTCCATGTCATTGTTCGGGGCAGGTTTAACCTGTGGAATCATGGGAGTGTAAAACTATACACTCTCATCACCACCAGATTCTGGCTTGGAGATGGAGGTTGAAGACTGGGAAGAAGTGAAACTTGTCAGAATACTGGAATAGGGAAATACTACACTAGGATTATTTTCTCTAGGCATTGTTATGGGCCAAATTGTGTTCTCCAACATTCACATGTGGAATCTCTTAAACTGCAGTACCGTAGAACATGATCATATTTGGAAAGGAGTCTTAAAGAGAAAATTTTACTTTACCCCAGTATGAATGATGTTCTTCTAAACAGATTAGAAGAGACTTTAGAGAGCAGAGACTGTAGAGTAATCCCGTGAAGACACAGGGTGAAGACCAGCACTCAGAACCAAGGAGACAGGACTTAACAAGAAATGAAATTTATGGGTACCTTGATTCTGGACTTCCAGTCTCCGCTAGGTTAAGGCGCCTGGTCTGTAGTACTTCATTATGACACCTGCAGCGAGCTGATATAGTCTGAGTAACCTCGGGAAAGTGAGACAGCCATGCTCACCGATGGCAAAATTAATTTTGCTCTTTAGCATCTGGGAAGTAAGGAGACGTTAACAGAGGTTCAGAGGCGCTCTGGGCTACAGGAGGTTATTGCGCTGGGATGTGTTCTCTCCGTTTTTGCTCCAAGGTACGCTCACTGCCAACGTAAATTGACATTTAAGGCCTTTGCTGAGGCGAATTGTTATGATGAATTTTGACGTCTCAATCCACTTAAATTGGGTTCCTTAATGCAGCTAGAGAAGCAGAGATTATTTTTGGTCAGCTTTGCTTTTGTAATCGCTTAAGGTTGAACTGTGTGCTTTGAAGAGCGGGCGGGGATGGGGGGGCTGCTGGTGTCAGGGTAAGGCCGGTTGTCCCGTAGCTGAGGGAGGCGCAGGAACTCTGTCTTCCTTAACAGCCAGAACAGACAGGGCCTGATCGTCTCATGAACGAGAAGCCTGCCCAACAGTCTTACGTCCAAAGCCATCCCCTGTTCTGATTTCAAGGACGGAGCCAACTGACGATGAAGCAGCCCCAGCGGGGTCTGAGGCGTGGCTTCTTTTGCGCTCTTTTTCTTAGTAGCTGGCTGTTTTTCTGGGAGGCTGGTTTCTGTGAACCTCCAGACGGATTCCTTCCAGGCTCTCCCCTGCCCTACTCCCCTGACGGAGTGTTGTTTTAAAGCCTTCAGACTTGTTTCCTGCCAGTTTTCAGGTCTGGAATGACTTAGTGCTGTATTTTCTGGCCGTGTTTTACTTTTAATGCTGACAAGGAAATTCAGTTTAATGTCATTGTCTTTTGGTCTGAAATAGTAAATAAAAATAGGATAAACAATTGAGTCTAGTGATTGTAATCTAAGTAAGTAATCTAAGTAAGTAATCTAAGTAATCTAAGTAAGCTTTGGGGGGCATAGTAAATATTTACATGAATGCATTTTTCCACAATTTCTTATTGTTCAAAATTGTTCAGCAATTTTAATTAGGCTGTTTATGTATTAAATTTGTTTTACAGTTTAACAAAGATCACATAGCATGAAATATACACGTAAAGAGCTATATCATTACTCTTTAACATTCTCTATGTATCCGTATCTAAATATCTGTACTATATATAGATATATGTTACATATAGAAAACTAAAATTACATATATATGTATCAATATATAAATATTTAAAATTCAGTTTTATATAAATCTGTATAATACATTATAGATTACATAACACAAAATTTATATAACATCAAATAATATTTACATGTATTATAAACAGTTTAGACAAGCTTATATTACAATACATATACAGAATAATAATGACTCATTAAGTGCTGAATGGTTAATATGTAATGCATTATATATTATATGTAAATCTTGAGCTTTATATTACTTCAATATAATAAAGACCTAACATCAGATTTTATACTCTATTTGAATGAGATTATTCTAGATTTGGTAAATCTATTAAAATGATAGTCTTTATATTAAAGGGTAGAGAGATGGCCACAGAAGAGTGGAAACAACATTGAATTAAGACTTTGGTTTTGTGTTTAATTTCAGGAACTAGAAATATAAGTGCAAAGCATTTTTTAGTAAATTTCAATATTCATTATGATAGGCAAAGTGAGGGATTACTCCGATATTAGCCAGTTCATGCCAGTGCTGATACAAAGCTTACTGTCCACTTACAGTGAATATCTGGGATGAAGTTTTATACAGAAGGGAAAAATGAAGTAGGAATCAGGAAAAAAATCAGCTACAGTCTCAGTTATAGAAGGTAAGTGTGTGCACAAGTCTTCCCACGTGCACAGTCAGTGAAGGACTTTGTACGTCTGCGGCCGTGTCTCTGGCGTGCTTCCCGCTGTGGGATGGAGTGGAGATGTCGATAGGGAACGCCAGGCCAGGTGGCAGTGAGACAGCGAGAGGACAGAGGAAGAAGGGACAGACTAGAATTAAGTGTAAGGGTTTATGGGTAAGGCCCACAGGTTTGAAAATCAAGAGTAGATAGGTTGAATCCTGCATTTGCAAACTGGGAGAAATCACCTGGTTTCTCAAGCTTGACTTTCTCTATGCACAGCTGCACCCTTTGCAGAGACAGATTCTGCCTCACTCCGACTTCACCCATCCCTCAGTAGTTGAGTCTCCCACGTAACATGGTGAACGTACAATCACTAAGACTATCTGGAAACAGTCCACGAAAACCGTAGGCACCGCAACTGAAATTTTGTTACATTCATACTACTTTGGCAATTTCGTATTGTTCTGGTGACCAGTGATTTTTTCTGAGGAATATGAGTGCATAGGGGCTTGGTTTTCCCAGCATTTTGGTCTTGATGCTGTATTTATGTGATTTATTCCATCAAATTTCTTACTATGGTTATATAGGAAGCATGCTCTGTAGTATCTACTCAACATGAGTGGCGTGTATGTGTTGTTCATTTCATATTCTTGTCTCAAAAACACTACTATATGTATAAAGATCACCAACAAATGTTTATTTAGGTAGTACTCTAGGTAGATAAAAATTATGTTAAAGACAAATGAATCCCATGATAGACATGTATTTTAAAATCTGATTAAGTGTGCCTGGCATGGTGGCTCATTCCTGTCATCCCAGCACTCGGGAGGCAGAGACAGGAGGATTGCTGAGTTCCAGGCTTGCCTGGGCTACATAGTGAGCTGAAGGCCAGCCTGAACTACGAAGTGAGACCCTGTCTCAAAAAAAAAAATCTGATTAAGTGAAATTTATTTTTTATTTATGTTATTTCCACTGTCAAACATTCAGGAGTCTATGTTTTTAGTCTAGGTTATTTTTTTTCTTTTCTGCATTTACAGAAGAAACATAATGTATTCATGCTTCTGTATTTTTTGCATAGAATTTTTCAAACTAGTCTAATAATAAATCCTGTGAAAGGTTTTGACCATAATGGCTTTTCAAAGCTTTCACACAAAGAAACTCAGTTAAGACCAGGCCATAAATAAGATCTCTGCGCTGAAGCAAGAGAAGGGCCTGTATATCTAAACCCATTAAATGAATCATTTATTTTGTAACACATCTGTCATGTTTGAAGGTCACATAACATTGCTTATTTCTTATGGCCCATTGGCAAGCTGTAGAATCAGAAGCTAAACGGAGTGCTTGAGTCAAATACTTGTGATGGGCAACTGTATTTCCAGGACTAATACCTGCAGTTATGCTCATGGGGTAAAACTGAATCTCATGCCCTGGGAAGGCACAGCATGCTTATGAGGGGAAGAAAGAACTCCACACCCCATCCAGACTCAGAGTATTTGTGTCATATTGAAAGATTTCTAAAACATAGCTTATATCTTTGACCTCCTGGACTACATGACTCAGTGACTTTTACCAGCTGAGGTGACATGCATTTGAAACTCCATTTGTGTTTGAAATTCCATTTAACCACGCATGCCATTAGAGAAGTTGTTTTTTCTCCTTCATCTCTTTTCCTTGTCTATATATCAAGAGTTATGATATTTATCTTACAAGGCTGGTGTGAAGACCTAATGCTTTAACATGCAAAGTAATTCCCAAGGTGTGTAAAAAAGAGTAGACACTCAGTGTATGTGAGTATTCACCATGTTTTTCTTCCTTACAGCTAGAGTCACCCATGGTTAGAATCCTCCCCTACACGATGTGGAACAGCCTCTGGCCATTCTGATAAGACCAACCCTACACATTTCTGTAGTCTCTATTCTTCAATAGCTTTAATTGGTAATTTATTAAGTTATAACTTACATATGGTAAAATGTACAGATATCATGTGCACAGTGGGACGGATTTTAACTCAGACATGCGCTTGTGTAATCACCATCCTAATCAGTACACAAAGATGTCCAACTGCAAGGAGCCTCCCCTGACCCCTTTTTCTTCAGTCAGTTCTACCAGGATGCATTGTGTAACTTGCAGCTCACAGTCGGTGTGAAAACATGGGGCCCCCTTTTCAAAGACTATTAAGAATTTCAAGATGGTAACAGCAGAGCTGTAAACAACACAGCGTCTTTCTGAGTGGGGCTTCCGTGATGTCTGCCCTGATTACATTCGCCTACCATCAGCCACCAGTTCAACTCCTGCTGCCATCAGTTATGTTGGCGACTTCATATACATGAAATGATGTGTTCTACCAACTCATTTGTGTCTGGCTTTTTAAAGGTTTTGCAGTTTTCATTTTTCTTGCTGTGCATATTTCATTTTATACGTTGAAATTTATTTATCTATTCTTCTATTGATTGATATATGGATCTTGCCCAGGTTTTGACTGTTGGAAATAAAGCATTAGGCACACTCACACATGCACACATATGCACAGGCACACTTACCCATACGTATTGGTGGACATATGCACTTATTTCTCTTGGGCACATACTTCAGAATGAAGTTGAGTAGTTATGTCCAAAATAACAGGCATTTCATTTGAAATAATTACTCATCAGGGAAAAGTATTTTAAAATCACAGCCAGGTCCCTCTAGACACTCATGAGAATGGTTGAAATTAAAGATGGAAAATTCTGCATGTTGGCAAGGATAGAAAAGAACAGCAGGTATGCTGTGGACGGAACGAACCATAAATTGGCCCCATTGTTTTAGGTCAGCATAAGTTTGCCTTTGAGAAACAAATCAAACCTCTAACATAGACTGTAACCAGGATCTTGCTAAAGCAACCATTTGCAACAAGAGCCTAGTGGTCATATTGGAGTTGTAATTGCATTAGCTTTCTGTCAAACACTTCAGATCATCAACTTAGAACAAAAAAGTTGATTTTGACTTACTGTTTTATTGGTTTCAGTTCATGGTTGGTTGGTCTCTGTCTCTCTCTCTCTCTGTGTCTCTCTTCCTCTCTTTCTTTCTTTCTTTCTTTCCTTCTTTCTTTCTTTCTTTCTTTCTTTCTTTCTTTCTTTCTTTCTTTCTTTCTTTCTTTCTTTCTTTCTTTCTTTCTTTCTTTCTTTCTTTCTTTCTTTCTTTCTTTCTTTCTTTCTTCTTGTGGTATCACAAAATGGTAGGAGTGTGTAGCAGAGCAAAAACCACTGAGTTCATGGCCAGGAAGTAAAAAATAAAAATAAAAACAGGAAGGGACCAGAGTGCCCCAGTTCCCTTCAAATCACGGTCCCAGTGACCTAAAGACCTCCCATTATGTCTTGTCTCTTGAAGATTCTACCATCTCCTCCTACTGCTAAGCTGAGATCCAAACTGGATTTGGACCTTAAACACACAGGTCACTGGAGCACATTCCATATCCACACTATAGCAATGCCATGACAGCTCAGTCCCAGTACTGTTTTAAATGTCTGCTTGAAAGCTTGTGGCACATTACAAGAGAGGCCTG
>PVIC010006558.1:0-53453 GCA_004025085.1 Thryonomys swinderianus
TTAAAATAGGGGCTGGGGTAGCTCTGTGGTAGAGCACTTAAATAGCATATGTGAATTTCCAGATTCAATCTTTAGCACCATAAAAATTAATTAATAATAAAATTAATATAAAACCATAAAAGTATTATAATATGTATTTAAAAATATATCATGGTTTAATATGGCCTTAGAGGGTTGTCACAAAAACACAAAGCCTTAAAAGAACAGTAATTTTAACTTAAAAATACATGTCTTCATAGTAAACAATAGTATAAACTAAGTCAATACACAATTTTAAAAAACCGAGAAAATATTAGTAACACACATGATAAATAACTACTTTTTTTTTTGAGACAAGGTTTCGCTTTATAGTTCAGGCTGGCCCTGAGCTCACTATGTAGACTAGGCAAGCCTCGAACTCAGCAATCCTCCTGTCTCTGCCTCCCGAGTGCTGGGATTACAGGCGTGAGCCACCACGCCCGGCACTGTCATATGTGGTATTGATTGCTGGTGGGCGTGAGTCACCACGTCCAGCATTGTACATGGTTACCAGGGATCGAACCCAGGACCTTGCGTTTGCAAGGCAGGCACTTGGAAACACGGAGCCAAATCTCCGGTCCTAAATAACTACTTTTTAAAAAAACACAAATTCTCAGAGATTCATCTTAAATCTCATTGGTTAATCCAGGAAATAAAAAGATACGCAGATAGCTTGAAGCCATGTTTTCGCAACTTCTAAACTACTGACATTTTGGACTGCATAATAGGGGAAACCCCTCTGTACATGCTAATCTGTTTCCTTGTATCGAAGACTCCACTCTCTAGATCCCGTCAGCAACTCCCCTCAGTTATGGCAATCAACACCCTCTGCAGATTCAGGTACTGACAAATGTCCTCTGGGAGGGTCAAGTGGTCTTTGGTTTATAAAGGCATTTTCCTCCTCACACATGATGAAACAAATGCAAGATTTAACTATAACAAAGAGTCATTTATTCTCTAATTAGATTTCTTGTTACCAAATATTTTGATGTTTGACAGCATTTTGGATTAGGACATCCTTTTGGGTACCCAACCTTTTTAAAGGCAAATATCTATGAATACAGCTATCAACATTTAAAGTGAATATTCTCTTTGAAATCCAACAACTTCAACTGCAGAAATGTACCTTAAAGATACACGCACATATGTACAAGTAGTTGAACACAAAGATAATAATCATGGAAACAAAGACAGTAACAAAATATGGGAATGTTGGTATCTCACAAAAGGGTTAGGTTAGGGAATAATAGTATATCCATGTAATCAGAGACTACATAACAATTAAAAATGAGGTGACACCTGCCTATAATCCCAGCAATCTAGGAAGCTGAAGAAAGAAAACCAGAAGTTCCAGCTTATGCTGGGCATTTCAGTGATTTAGCAAGACCCTGTCTCAAAACAAAAATGTACAAAAAGCATTGGGATGTGGTTCAGTGCAAAACCCCTAGGTCTACCCCCCCCCAGTACTTAGAAAGGAAACAAAATGAAGAGTAAGATTTACATGTACTGATACTATTTATCTCAAGACAAGTAAAAGTAAAAAGGTCAAAATGAATCTAGTATTTTTTTTTTTTGAGACAGGGTCTCGCTTTGTAGTTCAGGCTGGCTCTCAGCTCACTATGTAGCCCAGGCAAGCCTCGAATTCAGCAATCCTCCTGTCTCTGCCTCCCGAGTGCTGGGATTACAGGCGTGAGCCACCACGCCCAGCACTGTGGTATGTGGTATTGATGGCTGGTGGGCGTGAGTCTCCACGCCCAGCATTGTATATGGTTTCCGGGGGATTGAACTCAGGACCTTGCGCTTGCGAGGCAGGTGCTGGAACCACTGAGCTAACCCTCTGGCCCGATGAATCTAGTATTTTAAAAAATATGTGTCTCTGGCTGGTGTAATATGCTTATAAGTACAAAGAATAGAAGCATACCAGAAAGTAACTGGGGATGTGGATTTTAAGGTTGAGGAATGTCATTTTTTTGCTTTATACCCCTTTGAAATATCTTTTAGCTCTGTGCCTGCATAGTTCAAGCTAACTTAGGAATGGACTTGTAACTAGCTCAAGATCCCCAAACTTCCCCATTCTCCTACTGGGGGCTGAACCTAGGGCCTGCACCTCCAGCCCATTTTTTTAGTTTTTGTTTCTTCAGACTACGACTTGATAACCCTTACATTTCCCAGGCTGGAGTCGAACTTGCAATTCGCCTCCCTCAGTCTCACAGAGTGCAAGTGTTACAGACTCGAGCCATCAGGCCCGGCATGGATACACAACATTACAGGGAAAGAAAAAGCAGAATGGTAGTAGCCAGGAGCTGGAGGTTGGAGAGGAATGGGAGACACTGTGCCATGGGTACAGTTTCGGTTTTACGAGATTAAAGCTGTCGAGGCTGGCGGGGCAGCAATGTGCCTGACATTCCTAAACTGTACACTTAACACCAAAGACAGCGACTTTTATGTTTTGTGTACTCACACTCAGAATTTTAAGTGGAGAAACATTTCTGCTTAAAACATCCGTATTTCCCCATATTTTAAGAACAGTTCAATTTGTTACCAATTAGAGGATCAGTTTTTAAAGATCACTTGTTATGTTCCAACCAAGCTTTTGGAACTAACGGAATCGCCAGCCCCCGCGGCCCTCGTCCCGCGGCGCTGTCCCAGTGACCTTTCACCTAGAATCTGCCTTCTGCTCCAGAGCCAAGACCAGGGGGGCCACCGCGGGAGCGGCGGGGAACCCACACTCGCCGCGTCACCCGCGGACGAGGTTCACACAGTCTGCCTTCCTGGTCACAGCACCAACACAACTTCAGGTGACTTTCCACGCGACACAGCAGATCCACACACGCCAGGTCCAGCGCCTACCAGGCACCCCGGCGGGCTGCGCCGGCCCCGTGACCCGCCCTTCGCCGAGCCGAGCCCTCCACACGGCCGGTCTCGCCCCCATCCCCTTACCCGGTGTTGGGCAACATGACTTGCTTGCTAAGATCACAGGACGGAGGGACCACAGCTGCGGCAGCGGCGGTGGCTAGAAGAGTAAAAAGCAGACTTTTCCTCCCTTCTTGGCCCCGCCCCTAGCCCCGCCTCCTACCCCGCCCCCGAGGCCTGCAGGGGAATGGGCACCCGGAGAAACCAAAAATCGCTGAGTGCGCCTGCGCACACAGTGGCCCCGGCGCTAGGCGTTTGTTCCCCCCCCCCCCGCAGTCTCCTGAGGAGCCCTGGAAACCCTCTCTCTGCGCAAGCGCTGTTAAAGATCCCTCGGCCCCGCCCCCTGCCCGGGGCCTACGGGACAATCGGGCTCCTAACCGCCTTCGGAGCGCTGGGATCGTTGGCTGCTACTTACTCTTCTTGCCAGAACTCGGATTTGGTTGCAGCACCAGGTCCAGGAGAGACGGTGACTGAGTGGTGCCCTGGAGACCCAAGGACTGAGCTAGGTGGGGGGTCGCGGGCTGTCTCCGTCGGCCACAGCCCACCTAGTCCCAGGCTCCTGCGGACGCCGGGTTCCCCTCGAGGCTCGTCCTCCAGGGAAACTTTGTGCCAGGAGGAAGCCTGAGTCGCGTCCGCTCGCCCACTGTATCCTGTCCGGCCTGCGGTGAGGAGCAGCTCGCGGGACAGAGCTCTTTCCGAAATGGCGCCGACGAGTTCTTAGCAATCTCCGGACGCGTCCAGGGCTGGAGAAGCAAATGTTTATTCTTGCGTTCATCATGGACCGCTATGAAGTCACTGCAGGAATTCGACGTCACTCTGGGGAGTCTAACCGACACATAACTGCTAAAAGAACTAAAGACTGACATATTTGAAGTGTGGTCGATTTTGCATTTGTAGAGGTATAATAGAATAATGAGATTGTTATACGAAGGTAGTTGATAAGGAGATTGTTATAATTCTTTTTGTTTTGGAGACAGGGTCTCACTTTGTAGTTAAAGCTGGCCTTGAGCTCATTATGTAGCCCAGGCTAGCATTGAACTTACAGCAGTCCTCCTGCGTCTATCTCCCAAGTGCTGGGATTACAGGCATGAGCCACCACGCCTGGCATTGTGGTATATGGTATCAGGGATCAAGCTCTGGACCTTGCACTTGCCAGGCAGATGCCGGAGCCACTGAGCTAAATAAATCCTGGCCCAAGGAGATAGTTAGACAAAGCTAGAGAAAGTACTCTTAAGGTGGGGTTTGTACTGTTTCATTCATTATGGATCCTAACTGGCTCTATTTACATAAATACTTGCCCACGTCCTATAGGAGTGTGTACTTGCGGTTCATGGTATAGTCCTTAAAGACTCAGAGGAATTTACTTATTCAACAAATAGTAGCACCTTACTATGTGCTGGTTGCTTGAGATACAGGAAAACAAAAATGACAAAGTTGCTGTGCTTATGTGGGAGTACGATGACTAGTCCATGGGGCTTTTAGACTATGTAAATAATGTTTTACAAAGTGTTAAAGAGAAACTGTTAGGACAGGGATTTAGCTCAGTGGTCCCAACACCTGCCTAGCAAGTACAAGGTTCTGAGTTCAATCCCTGGTACAGAAAGAACACTTTAGGAAGAATACTTCTAACTGCAGTATACAGAGCAGCTTGGCTGTAGATGGAGACACAGAAGCCTATATTACTGTAATAAGAAAAGTAGTAGATTGAGCTGGAGATTTAGCTCAGTGGTTCCGGCGCCTGCCTCGCAAGTGCAAGGTCCTGAGTTCAATCCCGGTAACCACATACAATGCTGGGCGTGGTGACTCACACCCACCAACAATCAACCAGCAATCAGCACCACATACCACAGTGCCGGGCGTGGTGGCTCACGCCTGTCATCCCAGCACTCGGCAGGCAGAGAATGGAGGATTGCTGAGTTCGAGGCTTGCCTGGGCTACATAGTGAGCTCAGGGCCAGCCTGAACTACAAAGTGAGACCCTGTCTCAAAAAAAAAGGAAAAGAAAAGTAGTAGATAGAGGGAATTTAAAGAGAACCCATCAGTTTTAATGATTGGGTGTGAAGGGAAAAGGGCAGGATGGTGTCAGAAATGATTGCTAGATTTCTGGTGTAAAGTCCTGGGAAGATGGTAGTGCCAAGTGTTAGGTAAGAGCAGGAATCCTGTGGCCAACCATTATTGTCCCCCAAAACCCATTTATGCCTTCATCCACAGTAATACACTTTCACGTGACTCTTGCCTTGAAGCGTGATCCTGAGATTCAGCCTTGCCAAAGGCGTATCAGCAGAAATGTGTTGGCCAACTTCTGTATCGTATAAAACAGGATTGCTTGTCTCCACTTTCTCTCCTTCCTGCTTCCTGTGATTTCAGCTGTGATATGGATCTCAGTCAGTCAAAACAAATGAAGACAAAACATCTGGACACTGACTCTCAAACTTCAGTGTGTGTTTAGTCTGCATCAGCATACATCACTTTGCATAAGATGGTATTCTTTGAAAATTTAGAAATAGAATAAAATTACCAAAAGATTTAGCAGTTCTAGTCATATATGGTAAAGATCAGAGATACAGATACTTATATACTCTATCCAAATATACATATTGCTGTCACATATATACACATATATATATACATATGCTCACATATATGTACACATACACATACACACACACACACATATACCCAGGAGTTCCAAGTCCCCCTTGATAGATGAATGGATAAACTTAATGAATTATGATCATATGATGGAAAATCATCCATAAGAAGGAAATGCATGACTACAACATGGGTGAACCTTGAAGATACATGTTAAGTTAAATCAGTCACAAAGGCTAAATACCATATTATTCTACTTGCATGAGCTACATAGAGAAGTCAAACTCAAGAGAGACAGAGTATAGGAAAATGGTAGTTGCCCAGGGGTGGTGGGAGGGAGGTAGGAAGTTAGCATTCATGGGTACAGTCTCAGAAGATGAAAAGTTCTGGAGATGGATGGTGTATGGCAGTCTGGATTTATTTAATGGCACTGAATTGAACACTGAAAAGTAATACGGGAGGCCAGAGGTGTAGCTCCATGTTTGAGTGTTTGCCTCGCATGCATGAGGCTTTGGATTAGTCCCTAGAAGTGGGGAAAAAATAGTTAAGATGGTGAATTTTATGTTTATCTTATGCCATTTTTAAAAATTAAAAAACAAGGGCTAGGGATTTAGCTCAGCAGTTCTGGAATCTGCCTCACAAGCATAAGGCCTTGAGTTCAATCCCTGGTACTATACCACATGCCAGGTATGGTGGCTCACAACTGTAATACTAGCACTCGGGAGGCAGAAGCAGGAGGATTGCTGAGTTCGAGGCTTGCCTGAGCTACATAGTGAGCTCAGGGCCAGCCTGAACTATAAAGCAAGATCCTGTCTCAAAAAATAAATAAATAAAAAAGAAGAAAATAACAAAAAACTCCACTGCTATGTTCTGTCCCTAAAGTTTCTGCTGTAGCAGATCTGACACAAGAAGGACAATCTGTGGATGTTCCTCATCCAGGGAAGACAATAGAGAGACGAGGTGGAAGGAACCTGAGTTTCTGCATGATCTCAAAGGAGATCATGTTTTTTTCACCCTCGACTATGTATTTCCTTCCATACTGTTACAAGAAAAATGTTCTCCAGATTTATTTGAACCATTGTGTTTTCTGCCTTCTTTTTTTTCCATAGCATTTTAGCCTGTAACTCCATACGAACCCATTACAGATAAAAACTGCCATCTCAGACTCAACATGTTCAAAACTGTTACGGGACATCTAAAGATACAGACAAGGGCCAGGGATTAAGCTCAGTGGTTCCAGTGCCTGCCTTGCAAGCACAAGGTCCCAAATTTGATCCCCTGTGACTACATACCACAATGCTGGGCATGGTGACTCACACCCACCAGCAATCAATGCACACCACTATGATGCACATGGTGGTTCACACCTGTAATCCCAGCACATGGGAGGCAGAGGCAGGAGGATTGCTGTGAGTTTGAAGCTTGTCTGGGCTACATAGTGAGCTCAGAGCCAGTCTGAACTATGAAGCAAGACCCTGTCTCGAAAGGAAGAAAGGAAGGAAGGAACGAAAGAACGAACGAATGAACAAACAAAGGAAGCAAGGAAGGAACGAACGAACGAAGGAAGCAAGCAAGGAAGGAAGGAAACAAGGAAGAAAGGGAAAGAAAAAACATGTGCGAGCACATCATATATTCAAACTGGAGATAGTAGATTTCATAGCATTGGCTTTATAGCTGTTATTTTATTTTAAATTTTATTTTATATTTCATTTCATTTTATTTATGTTTTTGTTTCTTGGGATCAAACTCTGGACCTTGCACTTGTGAGGCAGGTGCAGCACCAGTGAGCTACATCCACAGCCCAGGCTTACAGGTTTTGAAGATATGTTCATGACCGTCCCTGTGCACATTGCTTTGATTGTTGTAATACATGTTGTAATATATGTAATACATGTTGTAATGCCAACAAAGTTGGCAGCTAAAACTAACAGAAATGTGTTCTCTTGTCATGGGACTCAATGTGAGGTCAGTTTCGCTGGGCTGCAATCAAGATGTCAGCAGAACTGAGATCCTCCGAGGCTTTAGAGCAGGCTGCTGTTGCCTCGTCCAGCTTCTGGTAGCTGTTCTACTTGCCACTGTAGCACTCCAATGTTCAGGACCTGCATCTTCAAATCTGTGCTCCATCTCCTATGTAACTCTCCCTTTCCTTTTCTTAACAGGATTCTTGTGATGGCATTTAGCCCCAACCAAATAACACAAGATCATCTGTCCACCTCAAAATCCCTAATTTATTATTATTATTTGGAGACCAAGTCTCACTTTGTAGTTCACGTTGGCTCTGAACTCACTATGTAGCCCAGGCAAGCCTTGAACTCATGGCAATCCTCCTGCTCTGCCTCGAGTGCTGGGAGGTATGCACCACCACACCTGGCTCAGAATCCTTAATTTAATCATACATACAAAGACCCCTTTTCCAAATAAGGTAACATTGACAGGTTTCAGAAAGTAGGAGCTAGTAGCCTCCAGAGTAATTATTCATCCTGCTACTTCCCAGGGAGATTGTATGGTGAAATTGGAAGACCAAAGACAAAACTCTTAGGAAGATATTTAAAAGAAACGAAGTTTAAAAACTGCTTAAGAGTGGTTCAAAAATTAGTTGTCATTTTAAATTATACTACAAAGCTATTGTGATTAAAAAAAAAAAGTATGGTACTGTCAATACAGACCTGAGGATCAAAGGAATAACTCCAGACATACTCAACTACCTTATCTTTGACAAAGGGGCCAAACACTTTCACTTCTATAAATGGTTCTGGAAAAACTGGCTTTCCTATGCTAAAGATTGAAACTAGACCCAATCCTTTCACATGCACTAAACTAAAATCAAAATGGGTTAAAGATCTAAATATTAAAATAGAAATACCAAACCTGCTGGAAGAGAGAATAGGTATGCTGGGCATGGGAGCATATGACTGTAATCCCAGCAGATTTTCATGAGTTCAAGGCCAGCCTGGGCTACATATTGAATTCAAAAACTACAAAGGGAGACTTTGTAGAGAATAAAGAATAGGTAGAATGCTTGATGACATAAAAGTAAGAAAAGACTGGGCCGGAGGGTTAGCTCAGTGGTTCCAGTGCCTCCCTCGCAAGCACAAGGTCCTGAGTTCGATCCCCGGTAACCACATACAATGCTGGGCATGGAGACTCACGCCCACCACCAATCAATACCACATACCACAGGGCCAGGCGTGGTGGCTCACGCCTATAATCCCAGCACTCAGGAGGCAGAGACAGGAGGACTGCTGAGTTTGATGCTTGCCTGGTCTACATAGTGAGCTCAGGGCCAGCCTGAACTACAAAGCGAGACCCTGCCTCAAAAAAAAAAAAAAAAAAAAGTAAGAAAAGACTTCACAAACAAAACCCAGACTACATAGGAAATACTACAAAGAATGAACAATTGGGACCACATCTTATTAAAAAAAACTTTTGTACAGCAAAAGAAACCACAGTAGAGAGACAACTCACAGAATGGGAAAAATGTTTATCAGCTAGTCAGATGAAGGACTATTAAGTATATAAATTCAGATCCCTCCCAAATTTAAATTCAGATCCTCAGTGCAAAAATGGGGATCTAAAATAAAAGGCACTTCTCAGATAAAGAATTAGAAATGGCAAATAAATACATTAAAATGTATTTATTATTTATTTATTAATCACTGGTCATTCATGAAATGCAAATTAAAACAATGCTGAGATTCCATCTTCAGAAAGAATGGCTGTTATCAAGAAAGCGATTACTTCATGTTCAGGTACAAATTCTCAGTGTTGAATGTGAACCTAATGTATACCTAAAATGTACCATTAAAGTCAATAAAAGAGAAAATATGTAAGAAAATAATAACAAATTGTGGTGGGGCTGTGGGGGGCAAGGAACCCTTCCCTTTTGGGAGCAAGACTCAGACAAGCGAGGCCTGGCTGTCACTCTTCCCATGCTGCAGCAGGGCCCCCTGGAAAGAGCACGTGCAGCTCAAGGCGCTGATGTGCTAGGTGCTATGGCCTTGGCTCCACGGGTCATGGATGCCTCCTCTCCCTTCCCCTGAAGACCACTGAAGCAAGTCTTTGTGCTGAGTTAGTTTTTGTTGCCTTCTCCAGTGGCTGCCTACCTCCTCGAATGTCTTTCCCTGCCACAAGTCTAAATAAGTATGTTGCAGGTTGCTAGCTGGTCTTTTCTACCAGCAGGACCAAGGCTCCACCTCACCTCAATTTTTTTTTTTTTTTCCCCAGCACCAGGGATCAGACTCAGGCCCTTGTGCTTCCAAGGTAGGCGCAGTGCCACTTAAGCCAAATCCCTGGGCCCTTGACCTCAACTTTTTGTATCCTGTCTTTTGTCTTTTTATCTCCCACCCTTCTCCCTCTGGAGGGTCTCTGGCAGGTATGTGGGTCTCGGTACTTCTCCACTGTTGATGGAAGTGTACACTGCTGTAAGTACTGTGGAAACCAGTGTGGAGATTTCTCAAAAAACTAAATGTAGAAATTCAGTTTGACCCAGCTATACCTCTTCTTGGGATCTTCCAGAAAGAATTAGAAACATCACACCACAACCATATATGCACACTCATGTTTATGGCAGCATAGTTTTTAATGGCTAAATGTTAGAAACAGCTCAAATGCTCATCAACTGACTAGTAGATAAAGAAGATATGGTTTTTATTTTTTAATACAATGGAGTACTATTTTGCTATAAAGAAAGATGAGCTTCAGACATTTATAGCTAAATAGATGGACCTTGAGACCATACTTTTTTTTTTTTTTTTGAGACAGGGTCTCGCTTTGTAGTTCAGGCTGGCCCTGAGCTCACTATGTAGCCCAGGCAAACCTTGAACTCAGCAATCCTCCTGTCTCTGCCTCCCGAGTGCTGGGATTACAGGCATGAGCCACCGCACCCGGCAAGACCCTACTTTTAAGTGAAATGAATCGGATGCACATATTTAAATACTTTATTGTTTCTCTGGCATGAGAAACAAAAAGGATAAATAAGGACTGAAATGTATAATGGATATTGAGAAATGGGGAAAAACATTCAAATTGGAAGGGGAACAAGGGAAGAGGGAGGGAGAAAGGACGGGACAAGAAGAAAAATGAAGGGCCGGGGATTTAGCTCAAGTGGTACCATGCCTACCTTGGAAGGGCCCGAGTTTGATCCCTGGTACAAAAAACAAAAATCAAGAAGAAAAGTGAAAACAGAGCGAAAAAATGGAAACAGAGTTTTTGTAGATAGGGAAGGGAGGGGACTTGAGGGGGAAATGGGATAAAATAAAATAAAATTTATTTTTAAGAAAATCCTAGCAAGTGGCTCATCCTAAAAGAAAATTAGTTGTCATGGATAGCAGATAAGTCTCACTGGTCTCACCCCCCCCCCCAACTTGACAAAGTCAGATCAAAATACACAATATTTTCTTGGCAGAACATTTGGTATAATGCATTCTCCATACCAATTTCCCGTAAGTTTTGGTTATGCATAACAGTAACCTAATCCAGCTGGTTAAAACCAAATTAAGGAGGCCGGAGGGTTAGCTCAGTGGTTCTGGCACCTGCCTCGCAAGCGCAAGGTCCTGAGTTCAATCCCCAGTAACTACATACAGTGCTGGGCGTGGAGACTCACGCCCACCAGCCATCAATGTCACATACCACAGTGCCGGGCGTGGTGGTTCATGTCTGTAATCCCAGCACTTGGGAGGCAGAGACAGGAGGATTGTTGAGTTCGAGGCTTGCCTGGACTACATAATGAGCTCAGAGCCAGCCTGAACTACAAAGCGAGACCCTGTCTCAAAAAAAAAAAAAATTAAGGAAAGGATCCTAGGGAAATGTAGAAGAATTCTGGGATGGCTCATGAAACTTAAGAATTGAAAGACAGCCTGGCAGTGGGAGACAGGGAAGTTCCAAGAATTTCAGTACATAACATGATCTTGGGGCTGGAGATTTAGCTCAGTGGTTCCAGCACCTGGCTCACAATCTCAGTGAATTCTGCTTCAGCCTCCCAAAGTGCTGGGATAAAAGGCATGTACCACCACACCAGGGTGAACTCATTTATGTGTGAGTGTGTGTGTGTGTGTGTGTGTGTGCACATGTGTGTTTATGGTCTGGACCTTAAATGTTCCTACAAAGCTCATGTGTTGAAACCTTGGTCTCAAATTGATGGTGCTTTGGGAAGTGTAGGCCCTCAGGAGTCGAGCCTAGTGGAAGGAAGTTCAGGCTTCTAGGGCATTCCCTCTGAAGGGGACTCTGTCTGTTCCCCTCCTTCCTGGACACCACAAGACAAGCAGCTTTGATCCATCGTGTGCTCCTTCCATGATGTTCTGCCTTATCCCAGACCCCAAAGTAACAGCGCCAAGCAATCGTGGACTAAAACCTCTGAAACCATTAGGCAAAACAGATCTTTTTTTCCTCACATTGCTTATCTCTGACATCTTATCAAAGCAATGGAAATCTGACCAACAGTATATATGTGTCTGTGTGCCAGTGTTATGCACAAAACAGAATACTATTATGCTTTCATTTTTTTGCTACCGAGGATCAAATTTGGGACCTTGTGCTTACAAAGCAGGTGCCTGAACCACTGAGTTAAATTCCCAGCCTTTATTATGCCTTTAAAAAGTAGAAAATTCTGTCATTTGTGAAAATCTGGGAGACATTATACTAGGTGAAATAAACCAAGCACAGAAAGACAAATTCTGCATAATCTCATTTCTATGTGGAATCTAAAAGGCTTGAACTTGTAGAAACAGGAAGTAGAATGGTAATGACTCAGGGCTAGAAGCAATGGGTGAAATGGAATTAAAGAGATGTTAAAAGAGTCCAAAGGTCACTTAGGATGAACAAGTTCTGGAAATAAAACATGGTGCATATAGTTAATAATATTGTAAACTTGAAAACTGCTAAGAGACTAGATCTGAAATTCTCAGAGCACAAAACTGTTAGTGCACATGCCTGTAATCTCAGTACTTGAGATGCTGAAGCGACAGAACCTCAAGTTTGAAGTTAGCCTGGTCTACGTAGTGAGACCTTGTCTCAAAAACAAAAAAACAAAAAACCAAAACAAAACAAAAAAGCTGGTAGTGGTGGCTCATGCCTGTAATCCCAGCACTCAGGAGGCAGAGGCAGGAGGATTGCTGAGTTCAAGGCTTCCCTGGGCTACATAGTGAGCTCAGGGCCAGCCTCAACTACAAAGCAAGACCCTGTCTCAAAAAAACAAAAACAAAAACAGAAAACACACAAAAAAACCCAAAAATGTTAATTAGCTTTATATAATCATTTCACAATGAACCTAAACATCATATTGCACACTGTAAATATATAAACCGTGACCTGGGTGTGGTGGCTCATGCCTGTGATCCCAGCACTCGGGAGACTGAGGCAGGAGAAGGACCGCAAATTGGAGGCCAGTTGGGCTATATGATAAGTTCAAGACCAGCCTGTACTACATAGCAAGATCTTGTCACAAAAGAAATGAGCTATCAAACAACACAAAAATGGAGCAGCCAAAAAACGGATATTACTAAGTGAAAGAGGTCTGACAAAGATATTCGCTGGTCAGCTTTGCATCACTACCCCATACCTGAGATAACCGACTTGTAGTAAGTTTGTTTTGCCTCATGGTTTTTAGGTTCTCCTCTGTTAACTGACTAGCCCTGGTGCTTCGGGCTGGCGGCAAGGCAACACTTCATGTAGTGGAGCAAAAGCATTCACTCACCTTTTGGCTAATGAGCGCAAAAGAGCAGAGATGCACTTGGAATCCACAGTGCTCTTCAAGTGCCTGCGGGGGGGACCAGATGTTCTCCCACTCAGACCCACAGCCTGAAGTTGCCACTGCCTCTCAACAGTGCTGCTCGGGGACTGAGCCTTTAACATAGGTTCCTTGGGAGATCTTTAAGATCCGAAGTACAGCAAGCACTTACTGTATGATTGATTCCAAGTGTGTGATACTTTGGAAAAGTCCAAATTATGGAGACAATAAAAATATCAGTGGTTCTCAGAGTTCAGGGGAGAGGAAGAGATCAGAAGGCAAAAGTAGGATTTCTAGAACAGTGAAACTATTCTGTATTGTACTACAGGGACAGATGGATGCCAGCATAGCTCTTTCGTTTTTATGTGATATTGGGAATTGAACTCAGGGCCTTTGCACTGAGCTAGTTAGTTCCCTAACCACAACCACCACCACTACTCCTTTTATTTTTTATTTTGAGATACGGTCTTGTAAAGTTGCCAGGTTGCCCAGAATTTGTGATTCTCCTGACTCAGCTTCAGAAAATACTGGGATTATGGGTACCACTATTCCTGGCTAATGATGGCTCATTGATTATATCAAATTCACCACACTGATTGGGGATGTTATTAGAGTGGGTAGATAGGAACTCTATTTTCTGCTCAGATTTTCTACAAACTTGAAAAATAAATTCTAACCTATTAATGCAAAAACAAAATGCCAGTATGGTACTACCAAAAGAATAGACAGAGAATTGAGATTCCAAGCTGGGTATGGTGGTATATACCTGTAATCCCAGCTACTAGGAAAGCTGAGGCAGGAGGATTGAAGTCTGGACAATTTAATGAGATCTGTCTCAAAAACAAACAAACAAACAAAAAGTTTAGCCCTGGTTTAGGTTGTGCAAAGCCTGGGTTTCAATTTCTAGCACAGAAAATAGCAAAGAGAGAATTTAGATAGAAACCTATGGCCAACTGATTTTCAACAAGCGTGAGAAGATCATTGTTTGAACAAGTACTGTCTAATAACTGGACATCCACATGTAAAGGAATAAAGTAGGACTCTGCCTCATATTTTATATGAACATTAATACAAAATGGATTGGAGACCCAAAGGTAAGCACTAAGACTATAAAAACTCGCTGGGCATGGTGGCTCATGCCTGTAATCCCAGCACTCGGGAGGCAGAGGCAGGAGGATTGCTGAGTTCGAGGCTTGCCTAGGCTACATAGTGAGCTCAGAGCCAGCCTGAACTACAAAGCGAGACCCTATCTAAAAAAAAAAAAGGACTATAAAAACTCTTAGAAGGAAACATCAAGATAAACCTCCTCAGGTGTAGTAGTACACACCTGTAACCCCAGCACTTTGGAAGGCTAAGGCAGGAGATTGAGAGTTCAAGCCCAATCTGGGCAATGTAACAATTTAAAGATTGTGTCTCAAAATACAGAAAAATAAAAACAGCAAGTGATGTAGCTCAGTGAGAAGACCATGAGTTCAATCCTCATTATTGAAAAAAAAAGCTACATCTTCATGATCTTGGAATTGGCAGTGCATTCCTATATGATCCCCAAAGCACAAGGAACAAAGAAAAAAACCAAAAGATAAATTGGATTTTGGCAGAATTAAAAATTGTTTTTCATCAAAGAAAAACATAGAGAAAATAAAAAGACAATCTATACAAAGAAAAGATTTACAAATCAGATACAGGTCAAGTATGCAGTATATGTAACATTATTACAACACAGTAATAGAAAGATAAATAACCCAAACCAAAAGCAGGGAAAGAAAATATTCTCCCAGATATTTGGGAGATTGAGATAGGAGGGTCATTTGACTCCAGGAGTACAGGGCCAGCCTGGACAACCCAATGACTGTCTCAAAAAGAAATGTGAAATAGTAAGAAAACATTCAAAAGGAAAAATGGGAGTAGGGGTAAGAAGGGAAAGAAAAAATTTGATGATTAAAAAAAGAAACAATGCTTATGTATATATGGGGTGGGGGATTTGAGGGTGCAGGGGAATGGGAAAAAATGAGAATTAGTCATGTCATGTACTGGTACAAATTCTCAGTTGTTGTTTGTGATCACAATGTGAGTATAAAATGTCCTAATAGCCAGGTGTGGTGGCTCACACGTGTAATCCCAGCATTTGGGAGGCAGAGGCAGGAGGATTGCTGAGTTCGAGGCTTGCCTGGGCTACATAGTGAGCTCAGGGCCAGTGTGAGCTACAAAGCAAGACCATGTCTCAAAATAAAATAAAACATAATAAAAAATATCCTAATAAAATCAATTTTAAAAAGAAACAAAATATAAAAGTAAAAAATCTGAATAGACAGTTCACAAACAAACATAAATGTCTTAAGAGAACATGCAAAAGTTCTCAACAGTTTTACTTGTGAAAGAAATGCAAATCAAGACCGCGAAGACCCTATGAGAAACAGGCGGAAAGATCATAGATTCTAGCTGATCCTGGACAGCTTAGCTTCTGAACCAGACTCTGACTCGAAATAAAATATTAAAAAAAAAGACTGAGTATGCAGTTTACCGCAAAAGGTTCTGAATTTATTTCCCAATACTAAAAAACAAAATCACCACAATGTTATTATTCTACCTTATACCCAGTAACACGGTTACAAATTGAAAAGCTGATAAAAACAGGTGTTGACTAAGATAGAGATAAATTGCCTATATATTGCTGGAGGAACGTAAAATGATGCAGTAGCTTTAGGAAACAGCTTGGCCACTTCTCAAATTAAATATAGTCACTGGCTACTGGCCATCTACATCTAAAAAGGGGATTCCTGCGGCAGGTTATTTGTCGCCCAAAAGTTAAAAAAAAAAAAGTTCAAAGTAACCACCAGATGGCACTGTTATTTTAAAAGTCAAATTTCATAATATTGCAAAACATTAATTTATTAACAATGATATAAAAGAGAAATAAGAGAAGATATACATTTAAAATGTTTTTATTATTACATAAAAGCCAACAACAGAATCTGACCAAGAACACACATTTTCAGTGGCTTTGGGAGAGTCGAGAATCACTTGAAAATGTTCATTTCCTTCCCCCACAGGACAGTTCATCCTGCCTCATAATGGCCTTCTGAGAAATGCCTGGAGCTTTGAAAGTGTGTCGCTTATTTCTAATAAGGTACCAAACCTTTCTCACAGGTCTTCTGGCTTTATTAATTGTCACCAGTCATTATTTAATTGGTAACTACTGAATATTAACCACATGTTTTAATCTGTGTCTTTCTGATGATGCATAGTTACAACAATCAAGAGAAAGTAGATGCTTTACTTCAATACCAGCCATTGGAGATGATCACTTTAAACTCACTAGGTTGATTACAAATCAGAAGGTGGAAAATAACAAGTGCTGGGGAAGGGGTGCTGGCATGCCTAAAATCCCAGCACTCTGCTGAGGCTGAGGCAAGAGGATCAAAACTTCAAGCCTAACCTTGGCAATTTAGCAAATCTGTCAAAAATTTTTAAAAATTTTTAAGTAATTTTAAATGGCTAGGAAGGTGGCTCAGTGCACAGGTTCTGGCTTCACACCCTAGTTTGTCCAACTTCCAGAATTTACCACCTGGGATTTCTCACCCTTGGTCACCGGGGTTGGATGACCCTGTGCTGTGGGAGGCTGTTCTGTACATGGCAGTGGAGCTGGATTCCTGGCCTGAGTTCTGTAGGTCCCCAAAGCACAGACTTCTAGTTTTTTTCCCCAATTATTGTGCTAAAATCAATCTAACATATATTTTAACCATAGTTAAGTGGCCTTAAATACCTTCATGCTGTGGTACAAGCATCACTCCATCCACATCTAGGCCTCTGAATCTTGTCAACCACAAATGTCTCCAGAAATGGCCAATTGCCCCAAAGGATGGATTGCTCTAACTATTCACACAATTGCAGAGATGAGAACTCGGAATTTGAGACAGGGTCTCAGTTTGTAGTTCAAGCTGGCTCTGAGTTCACTATGCAGCCTAGGTTAGCCTCGAACTCAGCAATCCTCCTGCCTCTGCCTTCCGAGTGCTGGGATTACAGGGATAAGCCACCACAACCAGTATATGGTTCTTGGGGATCAAACCAGGGACCTTGTGCTTGCCAGGCAGGCACTGGAACCACTGAGCTAAATCTCCAGCCCAGAGCAATGATCATAACAATTAATGAAGAAATGACAATGCTATGTGATAAATGACTGTGAATGTTCTGCTGTACAGAACATTATTGATACAATTAACCACCTGGCATATGTACTACAGATTATTCAATCAATAAATTTCCTCCTTTGAACACTAATGTAGGTTATATAAGAAAATGACTACATTCCTGTTGTGAAGTATTAAGTGGTAGAGGGAAATTACAATTTACTTCCACATGGCTGAGGACAAAGTACGAGTCCGTGTGTGAATCTCTGTTTATCAAGTATTCAATTCCTTTAGATCTGTACCCAGCAGTGGGATTGCTGGATCATGCTGTTTTTGAGAAAAGGCCCCTATAGTTCATTAATTTACACTTCCAGCAACACCACATGAAAAGTCTGCCTCTCGTAATCTTGGTGGCACTGGAGGGTAGGGGTGTTGCGGACTGACTGGGCCTTTACACTGAGCCATACCCCCAGCCCTGCTATTTATTTACTTGTTTATTTTATAGACAGAGTCTTGCTAAATTGGCCAGGCTGGGATCAAACTTATAATCTTTCTGCCTCAGCCTCCCAGAGTGCTGGTGTCACAAGCTGTGCCCTCATGGCCACTGTATTTGTTATTTGCTTTATTTTTTCCATGAAAGTCATTCTAACAGGGGTAAGGTCACATCTTGTTGTTTTAATTGCCATTTCCTTGCTAATGTTGCACATGTTTCATACACTTGTCGGTCATTGTTATGCCCTCCTTTGAGAAATATCTCTCCACCTTATTTGCCCATTGCAGTATCAGATAACTCGATTGTTTTTGCTCTTGAATTCCTCGTAAATTCTGGACGTCAATTCCTTGTCAAATTAGTAGTTTGCACATATTTTCTCCCATTTTTGTAGGGTGTCTCTTTACCCTACAAAACTGACTGTTTTCTGTTGCCGTACCAAAGCTTTTCAATTTGGTGTGATCCTATTGGTTAACTTTTGCTTTTATTTCTGGGACTTTGGAATCATATCCAAAACAAAAGGAAAAACAAAGAACTTTGTCAAGACTGTTGTGATGAGATATTTCCTCAGTGTCTTCTTAAAAGAATTTAATAGTTTTAGGTTTTAAATTTAAGTAATTGATCCATTTTGAGTTGATTTTCATTTATGATGAGAGATAGAGGTCTAGTTTATTTCTTCTATACATAGGTATCCTGCTTTTTCTGAACTATTTGCTGAAGAGACTTTCTTTTTTCAATATAAGTATTTGCTGCCTTTGCAGAAAATCATTTGTCATGCTCAGGATTTAGCTCAGTGGTTCTGTGTCTGCCTTACAAACATAAGGTCCCAGAGTCTGATGCAAAAAAAAAAAAAAAAGAAAAAAAAAAGAAAAAGAAAAAGAAAGAAAGAAAAATGCAGTTGTTTATGTGAATTTGTTTCTAGGTTCTCTATTGATCTATATGTTGTTTTTCTCCCAGTGCTGTGCTGGTTTGGTAACTATCACTCTGTACTATGTTTCTTTGGTTGGGTTTTTGGTTTTTTTCTTTTTGGAGACAGGGTCTTGCTTTCTAGTTCAGACTGGCCCTGGGCTCACTATGTAGCCCAGGCAAGCCTGGAACTCAGCAATCCTCCTGCTTCTGCCTCCCAAATGCTGAGATTACAGGTGCGAGCAACCATGCCCAGCACTGTGGTATGTGTTACTGATAACACATGGGTTGAGTGGTGGGTGTGAGTCACCATACCCAGTGTTGTTGTATGTGGTTACCAGGGATCAAACTCAGGACCTTGAGTTTACTAGGCAGGCATGGGAACCACTGAGCTAAATCTCCAGCCCGGGTTTTCATTTTGATTTGTTTTTTTGAGACAGGATCACACTATGTAGTTCTGGATGGCTTTGAACTCCTGGTGATCTTCCTCTCTTAGCCTCTTAAATTCTGGGATTATAGGCTTGTGCTGTACTGTGAAATCAAGTATCACAATAGTGATAGTTTCATTCTTTCTGCTTAGCAATGCTTTGGTTGAGTCTTTTGTGGTTTCATACAAATTTTAGAGTGATTTTTCTTGTACTTCTGTGAAACATGTCATTGGCATTTGGAAAGGAATTGTATTGGATCTGTAGATTGTCTTGGGTAGTGTGGACATTTTAGTAATATTAATTCTTCTCATCCATGAACATGGGTGGCTTTTCAGAGTGTATGTCTGTGTTTATCCTCTTCAGTTTTCTGTATTGGTGTTCTTAATTTTTTTTTTTTTTGAGACAGGGTCTTGCTTTGTAGTTCAGGCTGGCCCTGAGCTCATTATGTAGCCAAGGCAAGCCTGGAACTCAGCAATCCTCCTGTCTCTGCCTCTCAAGTGCTGGGATTACAGGCGTGAGCCACCACTCCTGGCAGTGTTCTTAATTTTTGTCATAGAGACCATTCACTTTCAGGTTAAATTTATTCCTAAGTCATTTACTTATTGATTTGCTATTGTTAATAAGATGGTTTTCTTGCTTTGTCAGCAATTCCATTATTAACATATTTAAAAAGCTAGTGATTGGGTCGGAGATTTAGCTCAGTGGTTCCAGCACCTGCCTCGCAAGCGCAAGGACCTGAGTTTGATCCCCGTGCCCACATACAATGTTGGGCGTGGTGACTCACGCCCATCAGCAATTAATACCACATACCACAGTGCCGGGCATGGTGGCTCATGCCTGTAATCCCAGCACTCGGGAGGCAGAGACAGGAGGATTGCTGAGTTCGAGGCTTGCCTGGGCTACATAGTGAGCTCAGAGCCAGCCTGAACTGCAAAGCAAGACCCTGTCTCAAAAAAAAAAAAAAAAAAAAAAAAAGCTAGTAATTTTTAATGCTGATTTTGTAGTCTGCAACCTTGGTGAATTCATTCATCAATTCTAAGAGATTTTGGTAGAGTCTGTAAGTTTTTCTATATGTAAATCACACTATCTGCAAACAGGAATAATTTGACCCCTTCCATTCCTATTTGATGCTCCTCTCCCTCCCCTCCTCCCCTTTCCCTCTGTCTCCTGTCCCCCCTGTCCCTGTCTCTCTCCCCCTTAACCTTTTATTTTCCTTTCTTTGTTCTCTTGCTCTTGTTGGTGTTCTGGCTAAGACTTCCAATATTATAGATGATAACGGCTGCCTGTGAGAACTTGCTTCAGTGATGACATGAATTAAAACTGAGGAAGGCTGGAGATTTAGCTCAGTGGTTCCAGCGTGTACCCAGCAAGCACAGGATCCCTGGTTCAATCCCCAGTAACCACATACAACAATACAGGGTGTGATGACTCACGCCCACCAGCAATCAGTGCCACACACCACAGTGCTGGGCGTGGTGGCTCACGCCTCTAATCCCAGCACTCAGGAGGCAGAGGCAGGAGGATTGCTGAGTTCAAGGCTTGCCTGGGCTACATAGTGAGCTCAGGGCCAGCCTGAACTACAAAGCAAGACCGTGTCTCAAAACAGCAGCAACAACAAAAAAAGAAAGAAAGAAAGAAGAAGGACCAAACCTGAGATAACTCCATGAATTTGCCTGAAAAAGCTTTAGATGAGAAGGAAAATAAAATGGGGAAGGGCTTTCCACTTGAGAAGAGTTAAGGGGGTGCAGTTCTGATGGCCTGTTAACAAAGGTAAGAGACACGATTTTAGGGTGCTTGTAGCTGTGTCGGGGCCTGGTTCTTTAGCAGATTGCCTCCTTGTGCAGCACATGGGTCAGTAGCTGCTCTCACCCCTGGAGATACCCTAACATCTTCCCTGCTGTTACAGCACACCTGGTCCTGGCAGGAAGGCAAGGGGAGAAGGAGAGTGTGTTTTTGGCAGGGGAGGTTAGGGAGAGGGTCATGTCTTGATCTTTAATGAGTAACAGGTCTTGGAGTCAGGTTCCAATCTTCCCTCTCATCTCAATGGGGATTTCTACTTCCTACTGAATAAATGTGTTTGTTTTTTTGTGGTGCTTTTTATTTTTTTGCAATCTCAGAGGTCAAACTCAGGACCTTTTGCCTGCCGGACAGGCACGGTGCCACTGAGATATATCCTCGACCCTATGCTGAGTAAATGTGAAAGTAAACATGTCCGGCTTTTTTCCTGATCTTAGAAGAGACAGTTTAACCTTTTCTCAATCAATTTAAGGTAGCTTGTGTTTGTCATATACAGCTCTTATTGTTATAAACTGCATTCCTTCTATAAATAATTTTTATCATGAAGAGATGTTGAATTTTATCAAATTTTTACTGTATTGAGATGAACATACAATTTTTATCATATAGCTGCTGTGAGGTATTACATTTACTGATGTTTATCCTGAGTTTCTGAAATACATCTCCCTTGATCATGGTGTGTGATGATTTTATGTGTGTGCTATTGGATTCAGTTTGTTTGTACTTTGTTAAGAACGTTTGCACCTATCTGTTGCATCTGTTGGTCTACAGCTTTCTTTTGTGTTGTGTATTTCTCTGGTGTTGAGCTCTATGTAATGCTGGTTATGTAGAGTAAGTTTGGAAGGATTCCTCTTCTTTAAGTGTTCAGAATAGCTTAAGAAGAATTGACATTAGTTCTTTAAATGGTTGGTAAAACTCAACAGTGAAAGTGTCTGGTCCTGGGCTTTTGTGAAGTGACTTTTTATCACTGACTCAATCTTCTTACTTTTTATTGGCTTGTTCAAGTTTTCTATGTCCCCATTGTTCAATTCCAGTATATTTCCAGAAAGTTTCCATTGCTTCTAGGCTTTCCAGTTTGTTGAGATATAGCTCTCCCTAATGAACTTTTTAATTGAATTCTTTATTGGTACATTTTATATACACCTCATGATCACACTCAACATTGGAAGATTTGTACCAGTATATGACACAAGTTAATTCTCATTTTTACTCATATCCCTACCCACCTTTAATCCCCCACTTCCTATATACATGTGTTCTATTTTCTTTTGAGACAGGGTCTCACTTTGTAGTTCAGGCTGGGCCTGAGCTCACTATGTAGCCCAGGCAAGCCTCAAACTCAGCAATCCTCCTGCCTTTGCCTCCTGAGTGCTAGGATTATAGGCCTGAGGCACCATTCCCCGCTCTTTTTCTTTTTTTAAATCATATTTATTCTTTCCCTTCATTACTTTCCCCGACCCCTTTCCCTTGAAATATTTCCTATTTCACAAAATCTAGCACACATCCTAGAACTTCTTTACATCCACAGAGTCTCATATCAGAGAAAAGATATGGTATTTACATATCTGTGACCTATTTATTTCACTTATGAGTGTGTCCTCAAGGTATGTCCATTTGAGTATAAATGACTCAAACTTATCATTCTATATGACAGAGTAATACTCCATTTTATTAAAAAAAACCCACATCTTCTTTATCCAGTCTCCAGTAGATGGGCATTTGAGTTGTTTCCAAGATTTAGCTATCACAAACTGAGCTGCTATGAACATGTGTGCACATATGTCTCTATGGTATGACTCTTTTAATTCGAGTATATTCCTAGCAGAGGAATAGCACGGTTAAATGGGACCTCTAATCCTAGTTTTCTGAGGAATCTCCACACTGATCTCCAAATGGTTGCACCAATCTACATTCACACCAACAATAGAAAAGGGTTCCTTCCTCCCCACAGCCTCACTAGCATTTATGGCTGGTTAATTTTGCAATAGCAGCCATTCTTTGTGGAGAGAGATGATATCTCAGTGTTGCTTTCATCTGCATTTCTTGAATGACCAGTGATGTTGAGCATTTTTTAATATGCTTCTTGGCTGCTTTTGCTTCTTCCTCTGAGAAGTGTCTGTTCATTTCAGATGCCCCCTAATGAATTGTTATATTTCTGTGGTATCCATTGTTTGTACTTACTTATTTAGAGACAAGATCTCAATATGTACTTCAGGCTGGCTTTGAACTATTAGTCCAGGCTGGCCTCAAACTTGCAGCCTTTTGGTTAGCACCCTGACAGCTGTGACTGCAAGGTACATCACATACCTGGTTCTTCTACTAATTTTGTTTATTCCCCCTCACTTTTCTAGTTTTTTAGGAGCTTAGGTTATTTATTTGAAAACTTTCTATGTTGTTGATGTTGGCATTTATTGCTATAAATTTCCCTCTCAGTACTGCTTTTACTGTATACTATAGCTTTTAGTATGTTTTGTTTTCATTTTTTTTTCTCCCACAGACTGATTACCCTGGTGGGGTGTACCGTGCCTGAAGAGACTACAATACGACTGCAATTTGGTACACGGGATGGATGGAGCAAGCTGCTACTCCATCTCTCAGCTCCAAAAACCTATTGAATGCATTGTCCTCAGATAGGGGGCATATCAGATATTAAACTGATAAGAACAGATTTTAGCCAAAAGGCCAAGAAAGATTTGATTTTAACCAAAAGGCCAAGAAGAAATTTCATTTTGTTTTATTTCAAGAAATCTTTTCATTTCCCTTTTTATTTTTCAATGACATTGTTTATTCAAGAGAATGCTAATTTACACATATTTATACAATTTCTACTCTAGTCTCATTCTATTCTAGTCAGGGAAGATATATGCATTAACTATTTAAAAAATTTGTTGAGATTTGTATTGTGGCTTTACATACAGTTATTTTGGAGAATGTTCCTTGTGTTGATGGGAAGAATTTGTATTCTGCAGCTATTGGCTGCTAACATGTTATATTATATATATTCCAATTCAATTCATTTGGTATGTGTCTGTCATCTAACTGCAATGTTTCTTTGTTGATTTTTATTTTCTTTTTTTTGTTTGTCTGTTCTGAATTTTTTTTTTTTTTGAGACTGGGTCTCGCTTTGTAGTTCAGGCTGGCCCTGAGCTCACTATGTAGCCCAGGCAAGCCGCCACGAACTCAGCAATCCTCCTGTCTCTGCCTCCTGGGTGCTGGGATTACAGGTGTGAGCCACCATGCCCAGCACTGTAGTATGTGGTATTGATTGCTGGTGGGCGTGAGTCACCATGCCCAGCATTCTATGTGGTTACCGGGATCAAACTCAGGACCTTGTGCTTGCGAGGCAGGCGCCGGAACCACTGAGCTAAACCTCCGGCCCTCTGAATTGTTTTTTGAGATAGGTTTTCGCTACGTACCCCAGGCTAGCCTCGAATTCACAGTGATCCTCCTGTACTGGGATTATAGGTGTGAGCCACCATGCCGAGCTGAGTACATATAAATTTGTAATAGTTATTTCTCTGGGTTTGATCCTTAGAGCTGAGGAAAAAGGTCTTTAATATCTTTACCTCCTTTTAGAATATTCCCATCACCCATTCACAAGCCTTGATCTTCTGTTTGGGTCCAGCCTCCTTTCTCAAGTCAACATTTTCTCAAGTCTTAATTATTTGTTCTAGTTAGATTGATTTTAGTATAAGTCAGTATGATTTTAGTAAGAACGTCCAAGGTGGGTGTGGGTAGTTCAAGTCTAATTCTTGGAAGATATTTTCATCTAATTCTTCCTAGTATCCAGTAAGTAACTATTATGTTAAACATCCACCAAAGACAAACATTAATTCTGGGAAACAGTACCGTCCTGGGTTCATGTATTCTTTTCATGCTGAGAAAGAGAAACATTTTATTCTTTCATAATCAGTGTAACTTTATCCTTCCTCACTCATAATGATAGAACAATTATCAGTTTGGTTTTGTTTTTCATCGTCCTGCTTTCAGATTGGGCCTAATAAGCATTAAATTGAAAGATCTTTAAAATTACCTTATGAACCAGGCTACATAACTGAGCCGTCCACCTCCTAATGTCCTCTGTTTTGCTACACAGAAATCAAGCTTTGGAAATACCCCTTATTTTTACTCTGTGCCAAATTAAATTCTTGTAGGTGTCATCCTCCTACTACCCTCTGCAAAATTACATTTTTGATTAAGGTCTCATACTCCCACTGCTTGAGTAGAAGAGAGACAATATGAAGACTTATTATCTTCTCATACAAGTAATCTCCACCCCCATAGGTCGGGTGGGATGGGGAGGAGGTGTCATAAATAACATATTCTCATACAGGAGCTTTCCACATGTTTTGTTTCTTTTTCTTTACTGACCTTTTGCTTGTTTCTCTGTTCAAGGTTGAACATTTCCTGGTGCCCCTTGGGATCATCAGCAGTTGAACATTTTTCAGACTCATATCGGGAAGACAGAACAACTCTATCCAGCTGTCTGGCTCCCCAGGAACTTCTCATTGACCTTGTAGACTGTGGTCTGCTTTTTGCACAAGGCAATTATTTCAACAAAGGGCAAATCAGGAAAAAGAAAATAGATAGACACTAACCAATTCATATGGCTCTTTGTTAAGCAGTTACGTCAAAAAAGGACATGTTTGAATTAGTGGCCAGAGTGAACTCTTTGTTCTAGTTGCAAAACAAAATTTATATTTCCTATGAAAGATATGGTTTCAGATGCCTGAAAAGAAACTATTTTGTATCTCAGATGAACAATGAAAATATTATAGGGATGTATAATATTTATCAACTTCACTTCTCTGCAGACAAACGGAATGCCAACCCAGGAAAAATAAATCAATTCTTTCACTAGAATAGGATACCTTGAGTTGTATACAACATAACTCAAATTTGAAGGGAAGGGAAAAGAGAAATAAAAAGGCGAAGAAAGCAGGTTGTCCTGTTTGTTTTGGTACGATATAGCTGTAGCTTCCATCTCTACTTCTTTGAAAAGATTAGGGTAAATCACCAGTTTCTCTAGCTGATTAGGGCTACATAAGGGTGGAGAGTGCCATGCTGAGGACTGGAGAAAGGATAATATTCATAGCTGCAGAAGAAGAATGGAAATATTTCAGCGAAGTTATTAAATGTTACATAACTTCTGGGAGAGAAGGCACTCTGGGAAAATGAACAAAAATCAATGAAAACCAGAAAGGAAATTTTAACTATAATGATGCTACAAAACTGTAGCATGTGGGCTACTGTATAGTAGACAGACTATGAAGAAGACCTCTCAGTTTGTACCAAAATTAAGGAAACTAGTTGGATAAGACAAAAACCTCCTCCAAGTGGTAACTCAGTGCCATTTTTTTTCAAGTCAATGAGATTTGTATTCCTGAAGGCTAAGTAGCAACCTCGAATATGACTAGGGCCATGGCAGGCCATGGCAAATTAAGGAACATTCCATTCCCAGATGACAAGGAAGGTAATAGGGAAGAGACAATGTGTCATGCATTTTTACATTCCAAGATTCAGTATCCTGACCCATGACTGAGAGTTGGAATTGAAGGGAGGCTGTAGGGTTAATGATGATGTGCAAGGTACAGTGGATATGCAACCACTGATCAAAATAAATCAAGCGATATATCTAAGTACTGACTCTAAGGCAACAACTCCATGACAGGGCTGCGGATTTAGTTCAGTGGTTCTGGTGCCTCCCCGGCAAGCAAGTCATGAGTTCAATCCCTGGTACCAAAACAAAACGAAACCTCTGTGACTGGAGATTTATCTCAGTGCTACCATGCCTGCCTCACAAGGGCAAGGTCCTGAGTTCAATCTGCTGGTAGTGGGGCATCTCTCTGACAAAGTAGATCTCATGGGACTCTCAATTTTAAAACAAAGCAATTTAATTACAATAGCAATGAGGAAACTTAGTACATGGCTCTTGGTTTTGGTTCTCAAGGAGCTCTGTTTCCTTGTGAAATGGCTGACTCAAAACAAAAAACAAAAATGTGTCAGGCAGAGACAGGAGGATTGCTGAGTTCGCAGCGGCTTGCCTGGGCACCATAGTAAGCTCAGGGCCAGCCTGAACTACAAAGCGAGACCCTGTCTCAAAAGCCAAAAAAAAAAAAAAAAAAAAAAAAGTGTCAAGTTTATCTTTCTTTATGGCTGAGTAGTACTCCATTGCATAAAAAACACATCTTCTTGATGTAAATGAGTTCTAGAGTATACGATAGATGTTGTGGAATAGAAAATATTCAAAGGGTAAAGGTAAGCAAGGAGGGGAAATAAAAAATATGATGTTAAAAAGGAAACAAAGGGCCGGAGGGTTAGCTCAGTGGTTCTGGCGCCTGCCTTGCAAGTGCAAGGTCCTGAGTTCAATCCTCAGTAACCACATACAATGCTGGGCTTGGAGCCTCATGCCCACCAGCAGTCAATACCACATACCACAGTGCCGGGCGTGGTGGCTCATGCCTGTCATCCCAGCACTCGGGAGGCAGAGACAGGAGGATTGCTGAGTTTGAGGCTTGCCTGGGTTACATAGTGAGCTCAGGGCCAGCCTGAACTACAAAGCGAGACCCTGTCTCAAAAAAAAAAAGGAAACAAAGCATATGTATATAGGGAGTGGGGGGTGGGTAGGGTAGGCAGGGGAATGGGAAAAAACGAGAATTAAATCATGTCATATACTGGTACAAATTTTCAATATTGAATGGGATCATGATGTGTATATAGTTTCTTTTCTTTTCCTTTTTCTTTTTTTGAGACAGGGTCTCGCTTTGTAGTTCAGGCTGGCCCTGAGCTCACTATGTAGCCCAGGCAAGCCTCGAACTCTCTGCCTCCCAAGTGCTGGGATTATAGGCATGAGCCACCACACCTGGCACTGTGGTATGTTGTACTGATTGCTGGTGGGTGTGAGTTACCACGCCTGGTATTGTTGTATGTGGTCACTGGGGACTGAATCAGGGACCTTGTGCTTGCTAGGCTGCTGCCAGAACTACTGAGCTAATTCTCCAGCCCATGATATATATAAAATGTACCAATAAAGAATTCAATTTAAAAAACCACATCTTCTTTATCCATTCATTGGTTGATGGGCAATTGGGCTGCTTCCAAGATTTAGCTATTACAAATTGTGCTGCAATGAATATAGGTGTGCACATATCATGGTGGTATGATGGTTTTTAACTCTTTCAATATCCCAAGATACCAAGAAGGGGAATAGCTGAATTAAATGGAACCTCTACTTTTGGTTTTCTGAGGAATCTCCACACTGATTTCCACAATGATTGAAACAGTCTGTACTCCTACCAACAATGGAAAATGATTCCTTCTTCCCCACAGCCCCTCTATCATTTGTCATTGACTAATTTCTTCATAGTAGTCATTCTTATGGAGTGAGATAGAATCTCAGCATTGTTTTAAATTACATTTCATGAATGACCAGTGGTGTTGAACATTTTCCCCACATATTTATTTGCTGTTTCTACTTCTTTATCTGAGAAGTGTCTATTCATTTCAGACTTGAGATATTTATAGCTAAATGGATGCACCTTGAGATATTCTTACTCATACTTTTAAGTGAAATAAATTAGACACAAGCGTAAATACTGCACTATTTCTCTGATGTGAGAAACTGAAAGTGGAAATGGGAACCAAAATGTATCACAGACATTGTGAAAGAGGAAGGAAAGGTTCAATGGGGAAGGGGACTAAGAAGTAGAATAGGGAACAGGAAGGAAGGGAAAGAAAAAAAATGTGAAGAGAAGGAAAGAAATGGAAAAAAAGCTTTTGTTAATAAAGAGCCATGGAGGGGTTTAAAGGAGGGAAGGGGAATATACGAATCAAGATAGGACTGGGAATTTAGTTCAGTGATTCCAGCGTCTGCCAAGCACAAGGTCCCAAGTTCGATCTGCAGTACTACACATCACAATGCCAGGCATGGTAGCTCACGCCTATAACCCCAGTACTTGGGAGGCAGAGGTAGTAGGATTGGTGTGAGTTCTAGGCTTACCTGGGTTACCTAGTGAGCTCAGGGCCATCCTGAAGTACATGAATACTGCTTCCTCAAAGATGCAGAGCATAACTTCATTTCTTACATGTGTGAGCTGTGTGTGATGACTTTTTTTCTGAAGAACACAGCATGGAAAGGGAACACATTAAAGTAATTTTACAGTGAAGAAACCTAACAAACACTACTCCTCAGTTAGGTGTTGAAGCTTCATATCAGCACTAATGAGTCATGTCAATAATATGTAGTTTTTTAAATTGAATTCTTTATTGGGACAATTTATATATATCTCACAATCACATATAACATTGGGGAATCTGTACCAGTATATGACACAAGTTAATTCTCATTTTTACCCATATCCCTACCCACCCACACCTCCCCACCCCCTATATACATGCTCTTTTATTTTCTTTCTGAGTCATATTTATTCCTTCCCCTCATTACATTCCCACACCAAATTTTCTATGGAAATTTCCTATTCTACAAAAACTGTCATACTTTCTAGAGCTCATTTGCATCTAGAGCTCATTTGCATCATATCAAGGAGAAGATCCGGTATTTGCCTATCTGTTTATTTCTATTTATTTCACTTATTAATGTATCCTCCAGGTGTCTCCATTTGCACATAAATGGATCAATCTTGTCATTCTTTATGGCAGAATAACACTCCATTTTATAGAAAAACCACATCTTCTTTATCCACTCTCCAGTTGATGGGCATTTGGGTTGTTTCCAAGATGGAGCTATCACAAACTGAGCTGCTATGAACAAGGGTGTACCTCTGTCTTTCCAAAGTGGTTTTTAAAAATCTTTTGGGTATATCCTAGCAGGGGGATAGCAGGGTCAAATGGGACCCCTAATCCTAGTTTTCTGAGAAATCTCCACACAGATCTCCACAATGGTTGCACAATCCCACCAACAGTGGAGAAGGGTTCCTTTCTCCCCACAGCCACGCCAGCATTTATTGTTGGTTGATTTTGTAATTGTGGCCATTCTTTGTGGAATGAGATGAAATCTGTGTTATTTTCATTTGCATCTCTCGAATGACCAGTGATGTTAAACATTTCTTCAAATGCTTCTTGGCTGCTTTGACTTCTGCCTCTGAGAAGTGTCTGTTCATTTCAGATGCCCATTTTTGAATTGGGTCTTTAAACTTGGGGAGACTGATCTGTTTAAGTTCTTTATATATTGTAGATAATAGCCCTTTGTCTGATAAAGAGCTAGTAAAGAATTTTTCCCATGTTGTTGGTTGTCTTTTAGCAGTGCCAGTGAATTCTTTTGCTGTGCAGAAGCTTTTCAGTAGAATGAGATCCCATTTGTTGATTCTTTCTGCTAGTTCTTGTGCTATAGAGGTTTTATTCATAAAGTCTCTGCCTAAGCCAATGTCTCCAAGAGTTTTACCTAACCTGTTTTCCAGCAGGCTTATTGTTTCTGTTTTAATGTTTAAGGTTTGTATCTATTGTGAATTTAGTTTTGTGCATGGTGAAAGAGATAGGTCTATCTTCAGTTTTTGGCAAGTTAAAGCCCAGTTTTTCCAGCACCATTTGTTAAAGAGGCTGTCTTTCCTCCATTGGGGATGTTTGGCTCCTTTGTCAAAGATAAGGTGGCTTAGCAAAGTAACAGACCCGAGGACTAGTGGAATAGATTAGAAGATCCAGAAACAACCCCGGATACAATAATATGTAGTTTTGATATGCTGTTACTGTAGACAGTTAAGTTAATTAGATATCTTGTAGGCAGTTAGACACAGCCGGCCAGGAGGGGTCAACATGGACAACAATCAAGACACATCTACTGAAGGCCGACATTGTGAAAGAAGAGAAGCTACTACACCCTACACCCCTGTGCTTTCCCTAAGGATGAATAGTAGTGATTGATATTCTAAACAGGTACCAATCATTCAGGTGGGGAACCAAGATCTTACCTAACCCTTCCATGAAAGATCCTTAACTAAAAAAACCTTGTACTTGGTATATGCCTTGCATTCCCATTGGATCCCCCATTTAATCAGTGTAACCCAAGAGACTATATTTGTCAGAATCTTGTTGATCACAGTCTTTTTGTACCTTGTGATTTCTCATTGGACTAATATTGTCTAAGCGATTGCACTTGCAATCTTTCTAGTGGATTATAGTTTTGTCCCACCTTGAATGTGCCTCACCTCATGGCTTTGTCCCATAAAACACCTTCGAGAAGCAAGGTCAGCAGGAAACCCATTTTCTGGTCCCCCTCTGTCTCTTTTAGACAGTAGCTATCTTTCCTTCAATCATTTTTTCCTATTCTTTGTCAGTCCTAGTACTTTACAAACAAAAGGGACAAAGCAAACAGGCTGCTTTTAGCAAACAACAGCAGCTTTTGGGTAAATAGGGCAAATGGACTCAAAAGAAAATACACAGCCCCTGGTGCAGAGAAGTCCAGGAACTGTCCTCACACCCGAGCAGATGTCCTTGGGCTCCGAATCCTAAGTGTTTCACCCCGGGTTCCTGAGCCTCTTCCAAGCCTGGATCAGCCTAGCTCCTTCCCAGTCAGGCTCTAATGTCCCTCCCCCCTGGTGTTAGCCCATCCTCTTGGAGGGTGACATCTCCCCCAGCTGCTCAGTGTCTCCTCCCAGCGCTGGCCCATCCACACTCGGACGTGATAAACTCAGCTTTCCCCAGCCAGCTGCTAGAATCTCCTGATTTTAGTCTCTGTTTATTGGAACAAACTCTCCTTTCAAAAGCCTGTTTTCTGACAAGTGAATTATGGTACTCTTAACCTCTACTCTTCCTAGAATTCAATCATCAGTTTTACAGAACACAAACTAGCAGGTTTGTGAGTTGCATCTCTTCCTCCTAGATCATTGTGATGAGAAAATAAATAAATAAATAAGACACATTCCTGTTGAAGGATGTTCTACAAAATACCTGAACAATGTTGTTAATAATAATAATAAAAAAAACTTGTCAAAGTCTGAGAAATTATCACAGCCAATAGTTCCTAAGAGGACACAATGACTTAATGCATTGGGCTATCTTTGATGGGATCTGGGGAACAAAAAACATCATTAGGCGAAAATGAGAGAAATCTTAAAGAAGCATTGTTATGGCTTATCTCTGGATGCACCCCCAACTGCTCATAAGTGGGTGGGTGACTGGATCATAGCTGTGTGACCCTGGATCACAGGTGTGTAATACTGGATTAATCCACTCACTACGTTTATAGTTGGATGTGATGCTGGGATGTGAAACCTGGTGAGAAGAGGTGGGTGTGGCCTTTTCCCTTCATTCCTACATGCTGCTTCCTGCCATGCCAGGAGCAATTTATTTCTCCTCCGCCATGTCCCTCTGCTATGCTGCCCTACCTTAGAGCCAGCCAACTACTGACTAAAACCTCTAAAAACTGTGAGCTACAAGAAACTGTTCCTCCTTTGGGTCCGGTGTTTTGTCCCAGAAGGTAATTAAGACACACTTTGGTACCAGAGAAGTGGAGTCGTTGCCGTGACACTACCTGGACATGAGGGTTAGAAGCTTTTGGAACTAGCTTTTGGGAAGCATTCGGAAAGATTTGTAGATATTGATAAAGAAGCAGGCTTGGAATGCAGTAAGCCAAGTTTGGTGGGAGGTTCTCATGAGCGAGAAGAGAGAATGCTGATTGAAATGTAGCCAGTAAAGAGTATGCAAGAAGGCTTCAGTTAGGACCAGGGCTGCATTGCCAATTGGACTCCAGGCCACGTGTGTTATGTTTTGGTAGAAAATTTGTCTGCCTTTTGCTCATGTCCAGAGACAGTGTGGGAGGATGAGATTAAAAGCAGCAGAATAATTAATTGGTGGGAAAAATTTCAAGGCAGTCTAATATTGAGGCAGTTGCAGGACTATTATTGGGAGGGGTTAGCAAGATGTGCCTTAAGATCAAGAGCAAATGGCCCAGAAGAATGATTTAAAGGTTTTGAGTTTGGCCAGAAAGTAAAGTTGGAGAGTCATGGCCTGCCAAAAACAAAGGCATGCACTGCATAGATGGCACACAGGAGAACTAGGCTGTTGAAAAGATTAGTGTTGAAAAGCCAAGCTGGGCTGGAGATTTAGCTCAGTGGTTCCAGCACCTGCTAAGCAAACGCAAAGTCCTGAGTTCAATCCAGATAACCACTACAACAGTACCACCCCCACCAGCAATCAGTACCACATACCACAGTGCTGGGCCTGGTGGGGTCAGGAAGGATTCCACTAAGATTTCAGAGGAAGGCCTGGGAGGCCAGGGTTGCCCCTAAGAGGGCAGTGCATGAAGCTGAAATTGCAATGGAGACCCCCAGAGGGCTGGAGAAGCAAGGAATGAGGACTGTGTGAGGAAAGCCACATGGAGTGAGCAAAGCCTGCCCAAGAGAGGCCATGAGGGCCACAGCCAATAGCACCACCTTAGGGGCAGGTCGGCCCCAGTCCTTTGGAGTTCTAACTCCCCACATATTACTGGGGGTGCTGGGTAAGGCACTATGTGATTTAATGTTTGTCCTGCTGCATTTTTGTCCCATTTCTATCTAGCCTCCAATTTCTACCTTTTGAAATGAGAATGTTTATCTTGTGCCATTGTATGTTGGAAGTTTTTAACTTTCTTTTTATTTTTACACGACCTCACAGCTAAGAATTTGCTTTAAACTCTAGAGGAGAATTTGGACTAGGACTTTTCAGCAATGCCGAAATTCTTAGTATTTTGGAAACCGAGAGAGAGGGACTAAATGTATTTTTGAATAAAGTTATGAACATGAATCTTTTGGTGCAGAATGTTATGTGGTATCTAGTGGCCTGCCCACAGCCTCACGTACTTATAAGTGGGCTTTTTGTTCCCATTGGGTACTGGAGATCAAACTCAGGACCTTAAACTTACCAGGCAGGTGCAGTGCCACTGAACTATATCCCCAACCTGTTTTTTTCTTTTTTGATCAAACTCAGGACCTTGTATTTGCCAGACAGGCAAGAAACCACTGAGCTACATCCCTGGCCCATAAGTGGGGCTTTGGAAAGTGACTTTTATGGAAAAAAGGAAGAAAAGAGACAGAGGTATGAGCTCAACAGGGCAGGTTTATTTCAGAACAAATGTGAGAGGAACCACTCTGGCACTAGAGAAGAGACCAGAAACTCTCATACAGAAAAATGGGGTATTCTCTAGGGTCATGGGGAGGAGGGAGTACATTGAAGGGTGGTTGAAGTTATCTGCCAAAAATGAGGCCTGAGAGAGCACAAATGGTAATGGCTGCCCAAGGACAAGGCTTGGGAAAGTACAGGGAGTAGTTAGTACTACAGTAGCAGAGTTGATAATGTCTCAGGTGCAGCTGTGCTGTGGGGAGTGTTTAGAGGGGTCTTTGATTAAAATGGCGAAGTCAGACTGAATCCTGAATGTGTGATCCTGGATCATGGGTGTGTGCTGTTGGATTAGTTTACCGATTGTTTTAGCAGAGTTCTGGGTGTGGATAACAGATGGAGTGAAGAGAGAAGTCCCACCCTGGATATTGGAGGCATCAACCAACAGGTTTGTAGCCTGGGTGGAATAAAAAAAGGAAAAAAGAAGTAAATCCCACTTGCAATGCCTCTCTGCCATGCTGCCTGCCTTAGAACCCAACCAGGGACTGAACCCTTTACAGACTCTCAGCACCTCTGAGCTACATCAGTGGGTAAGTACTGAGTAACTGTCCCAAACATACCGTACTAAGGTGGTAATAATAATGAAAAGTAGGTACAGGGCAGGTAAGAATCTACTATACTTACATTTTTCCTGTAAATCCACAATTGCTCTAAGACATTTATTTAAAACTTTAAAATTGAGGATTTAGCTCAGCCTGAAAAACACAAAGTCCTGTGTTCAATCCCTGGTACTAAGCGAAACAAAAAACTAAAACTCAAAAATCTTTCAATGTTCTCCAAAATTTAAAACGCATATTAAGATGTGTTATGTACATGTACCACCTCCGCATGATTAATGTCATCACTGTGCTTTGCAAGTCGGTATTAATAAAAATTAAAAATAACAAAAGCAAGCTCACACGTGTAATCCCAGCACTCTGGGAGGATGAGGTAATAGATTGCAAGCTCAAGCATAGCCTGGCCAAATTAGCAATTTATCAAGATCTTGTCTTTTCAAAAAATCTGGCGATGTAGCCCAATGAGAAGGTGCTGGGTTTGATCCCAGCTGCTCCAACAAGAACAACTACCACAAAAAATTTTTTAAAAAATTAAACAAAAGAAAACACTTTAAGGAGGTGCTGGGATGTAGCTCAAAGGCAGAGGGTGTGCTTACTCCTGGGTTTGGTCCCCAGCACAGCCAAAACAAACACTTGAGGAAAACATTGTTTCTCATTCCACTCTCCTCTCACACCACGCAGAATGCTCCTGTGACCGGATGTGTGGAGGTGCCCTCCTCTCCACCAAGCCATGCTCCTGCAGACACTCTCTGGGTGCTGGGTGTCTTCTCATCCTATTAAATTCCTACTCTGTGTTCCTGGCCACTGACTATGCATTAAAGATCTCACAACACCTTCTCTGGTTCAGTAATTTTCTAGACTCATTTGCAGAAGTCAATACACTGACTTCTCCTGGTTTGTTATATAATTATCTAAGATATAACTTGGGTGCATACGGCAAGGCACGAGGTTGGTAGAGAGCTCCCATGCCTTCTTTGGACACACACTCCACCTCTCCCCCCAGCACTACCACGTGTTTAGCAATCTGGAAGTTCATAAATCTGGTTGTTCAAGAGTTTTGCTTCTTGGTTTCTGGTTCTGAATCTGGGGTCTTGCAGACTACCACTGAGCTATGGCCGCTGCCCCAAGAGTTCTTATAATCTTTACCCTCCCACCTCCACTTTCCAATTCAGATTTTCTTTCTTAGTACATGATTGTATTAAATGATGTTTACACTCTTGTATGGAGTGGAGTTGGTACTTCCAATTCTCCTTTCCTGATGGTTGGTAGGAAGGCCAACAGTTCAAACTCTCCATCCTCTAATTGCTTGGTCTTTCTAATGAGCAGCCCAATGAGACCTGCATGTTAAGAGTTCACAGGCCCGGGATTTAACTTAGTGGTACTGCTCCTGCCCTGCAGGTGTAAGGGCCTGAGTTTGGTCCCCAGTACCAAGGGGGAAAAAAGTTCATCCTCAGGGTAAAGAATGGGGGTATCAATTTTAAGAACAAAAGGTCTGCACTACGATGAATGATGATTCTTTTTTTTTTTGTGAGGCACTGTCTCACTGTAGTTCAGGCTGACCCTGAGCTCACTATGTAGCCCAGGCAAGCCTCAAACTCAGCAATCCTCCTGCCTCTGCCTCCTGAGTGCTGGGATTACAGGCATGAGCCACCATGCCCCAGCACTGTGGTATGTGGTACTGATTGCTGGTTGTGGTATTGTTGTATGTGGTTACCAGGGATTGAATCAGGGACCTTGCCCTTGCTAGGCAGGCGCTGGACCCCCTGAGCCAAATCTCTTGCCCCATGGATGAATGAGGATTCTTAAAATTTTGTAGTGTTTATCACTCAAATTATTCTTGGGTTTACAACCATTAATTAATACCTAAATCCTAAAGGAGGCTTTTTTTCTGAATAAAATAGAAAGTTTTGTTTTTCTGTGGTACTGGGGATTGAACTCAGGACCTTTACATCCCCAGCTCTTAGTTATTTGGTCATTTATTGAAACACAGTGTTGCTAAATTTCCTGGGCTGAGTTTGGACTTGTGATCTTCCTGCTTCAGTGTCTCAGAGGGCTAGAATTACAGCTGTCTGTCTCTATGTCCAGTTTAGGAAAAAAAATTGTGTATACATTTATTTTATTAGTACTTGTTTGCAGTACATAAAGTTTACATTCATATTAGGAGGTTAGGTGCATGAACATAATACAACTTGATACTTTTAAAAATTCCCTTCCCATCCACAGTCCTCCTTCCTTCTCTACATTCCTTTTCTCTATAAATGGTTGGGAGAGAGTCAGGCACCGTGGCACATGTCCGTAAACCCAGCATTTGGGAGGCTGAGGAAGTAGGATCATGAGTTTGAGGCCAGCCTGGACAACACAGAAATCTTGGCTCAAAAAACAACCCTGGGAGACCCTGGGACTTGGATGATAAAGAACTTCACAGAAAAAGTCCTCCAGAAAGTTCAGCGTGACTTTGCATGTGCTGGGGACCTGGACTGTCGGTCAGTGACGGGAACGAGTCCTTTCGCATGGACACAGGAGTCCTGGGCACCAGGTGGCAGCTCGGGGCGCTCAGGGCCTCCATGACGATGAAAGCCTCGGCTGAGGCTGGGACTTCCCGCCAGCCGCGTCCTCTAAGCTACTCCTGGCAAGTGCATCCAGCGTCTGTGGCCGTGGCCGCCACCGCCGCCTCAGCCCACGGGCGGGAGCAAAACCCTCGCCCTGCGGAACACGCTGGGGCACGCGGCCGGCCGTCAAGGGGATGCGGAGCCCTCCGCTAGCCTGGGCTCGCCGCGTCTCCTCCGCCCGCGCCTCAGCAGTGCGAACCCGCTCCCTTCCGTGGTCCCTTGCGGCGCTCGCGCGCAGCCACCTCCGCGCTGCCACAGTCCAGCGGGCCGCGGCTCTAGCTCCCGGGGCCCGCTGAGCAGCAGGTACGCGACTCCTCCTCCACAGCATGCCCGCCCCTCGGGATCCCCACCCACGGCACCAGCGCCCCGCCCACCCCTGCCTTCGCCCCGCCCCTGGCTTCGGCCTCGCACACATGGCCCCACCCCTGCCCTGCCGGCCCCGCTATTGACAGCAAAATAGCTGTCCGTAGCTCCAGTTACTGTTATATACCTTATCTCCTCCCTTAGCAGACTTTATAGAAAGAAATTTCTCAGCAACTTCCACAGAGACTACTACGTTTTACCTCCAGTGTATCCGATTGGCTAATTTATGTGCCAGCTTTGGATCCAGAGTCGTGCCAAAGGAAGGAAGAACGGGGAAGAAGTGACCTTCCAAAGAAAACTGAAGTGGCATTCCCAGAATGAGAAGGAACAGATGCCACCAGGGGCTATGCAGGACTCAAATGAATTGTTTTCCACCACCTCCCCTTTCATTTCCCAAGCCAAAGACACTTGGAATTTAACTTTTAAAATGAGTGTTTAACAATTAGAGACATCTATAGCTAAATGAATGCACCTTGAGGCCATACTCGTAAGTGAAATAAATAGGACACAGATGTATAAATACTGTATCATTCTCTAGTGTGAGAAGCTGAAGGTGTAACTGAGGTCTAAAATGTGTGATAGGTACTGTGAAATAGTAAGAAAATGCTCAAAGGGACAGGGGAAATGGTCCGGAGAGGGGAAAACGAAGAAGGGAGAGAAAAAATTTCAGGAGCTTCATGTGGAGATGGTTATGTGAGAGCGAGGCATGGGGCTGAGGAAAGTTTTTATGCCACCTCCTCGAATAGTTGGGACAGACTTTAAAGAAAGGCTCCTAACTCAACAGAGTGGCAGCCTGTCAGACTCAGTGTGTCAGCTGTCGTAACCCTGCTATCCTGGTGACCTAGCGCAGAAAATATGAATTATATTCCCACACATTTTTCTTAAGCCTTTGAAGATTGTTATTGTTCAACTATTGAACAGATAACAAGTAGTAAGAAAATGTTCAAACGAGGTCTATCAGCTTTATTTTAGTATATGTGCTGCCGAAGTGAGCACTTCATCAGCTTTATTTTGAAATAATTATAGATTTACATGAAGTTTTTTTAAAAAAGCACAAAGAGCTCCTGTGTACCCTTCAGTTTGTCTCCTCCAGCAGCACCCCTTTAAGAGCTGCACTGTACTATCAGCACACGGTGGGGGTGCCACCAGGCCAGTCCCAGGAGTTTCTCCACAGAGGACATAAGGACCTCAACTCAACTGCCAACTATGTTTTTTCCCTTTTAAAATGTTGAGACAGGTGTTTTCCAAGTCCTTAAGGTGCCCAACTGGGATTCAGTTTGCCATCCTGCTAACGAGGCCTCACTGAGAGCTGGGATTACCGAAGTGCACTATCACACCTATCTCAAATAGGTGTTGGACTCTTGCCACAGAAAAAAGAATTTCTGGATGCATTAGTGAGAGGCATACGCACATTTTACTAGGCAGGGTTAAAGGAGTACATATTGATAGACAAGAGATCTTGGGCCTGCAAGTGAGAGTTGCACTATGATCTGACATTGAGGATATATGTATTTTTAGAGGCATCCTTTAAGATATGTGATCTACAGTTGTTTTTCAAGGCTGGGTCTCTGTATGTGGCCCAGGTTGGCCTTGAACTTGCAGCAATCTTCCTGCCTCAGCCTCCCCAGTGCTGAGATTACAGGTGTGTGCCACTATGCCCGGTCTTAGGTGTTTTGCTTGAAGACATTCTTTGAACATTTTGCATCTATTTCTTCATTTTAAGGTCCAGTTGCTGCTGTTTACTATATCAACTAGATTAATTTATGAGTTTATAGTATCTTTAGAGTATTTGGGTGTGATGGGCCTGAAAGAAGAAAGAAAAGATTTAGGAAGCACAAAAAAGCTTACAGAACAGATATAAGTACAGATATACATAACCTTGGTTAATAACCTTGGGTAGCTTTGTGTTCTGAAGTTGCAGTTTTTTAAAAGTACAATTTAAAAATTACATTTTTCCTTGTTTCCTTTCCATGTTATTTCTTGTATTCTACCTCAGTGTAACCAAGGAGCCTTTGTATTTTACGTGCACTTCTGTCTAAAGAGCTCTGCAATTTTATCATGTGCACACTTGTTTTGTTGTTGTTTTGAGACAGGGTCTTACTTTGTAGTTCAGGCTGACCCTGAACCTACTATGCAGCCCAGGATATCTTAGAATTCATAGCACTCTTCCTGCCTCTGCCTCCAGAGTGCTGGGATTACAGGTGTGATCCACCATGCCTGGTTGGTTTTTTTTGTGTGTGTTTTTTTTTTTTTTTGGTGGTACTGGGGATCAAACTTGGGTCCTTGTGCTTCCAAGGTAGGTGCATTACCACTTAAGCTAAATCTCTGGCTTCATGTGCACATTTGTATAACCACCTTCACAATGAAGATTCAGAACTCTTTTATCACAAATACTTTCTTTGCTATGCTAGCCCTTTATAAATGTAGCCATCTACATCACCTAGCTCCTTCCCATCTGGTCCCTAATCTCCTCCATTACTAATCTGTTCCTCCCTTAGAACTTTGTCAATTTGAGAATATTATGGAGTCATACAGTATGTGACCTTTTGAGATTGCCTTTTTGTCCCCACTCAGTATAACTTCAGAGGTTTCTATTTTAGGGAATTCATGTTAGTGATTGTTTTATATTTGCTGTGGGATAAAATGATATTAAAATGTTGACATTCTCAGATTTACCTAATGGCTAGAGTTATTTCTGATCTATGTTGGCTTCTTTTATTGCTTTATGTTAAGAAGTTGCACTGTTGATTAAATATTAACTAACCACTACATATTGGAACAGTTTAAGGCATATGTGCAAAGGTTACAATCTGTTCAAATACAACAGTAAATGTGGTATATTTTTCATCAGATAAAATATTTCAGGAAAATTTCTTAGGCAAATTAGGAAAAGGTATAAGATAAAATATTAAAAAGTTTTAAACAATTACTTAGAACCTTCTTTTCAAACTATGGAGCAATTAGCAAATAGAGGAACTGGTAGACTGTTTAACATCCAAGGTACCAATACAGCTCACAGGTCAAGATCACTTGTGTAATAACTGATTGACTAGACTGTTCCAGAAACTTCTGCTGAGGTTTCACTAGGCCTAACCTCTTCCATGTTGTTATGGGGGCCATTGGAATTAAACTAGAGCCTTGAAAAGCTGCTGTTTCAAACTTAGTCAAGAAGGTTTTTGAATTTCGGATGGAGGAAAAGGTTTGACTTTTTTTTTTTTAAGACATGGTCTCACTTTGTAGTTCAGGCTGGCCCTGAGCTCACTATGTAGCCCAGGCAAGCCTCAAACTCAGCAATCCTGCCTCTGCCTTCCAAGTGCTGGGATTACAGGTGTGAGCCACCACTCCAGGCATTGTGGTATGCAGTAATGACTGCTGGTGGGCATCAATCACCACAATCAAACTCAGAACCATGAGCCTGCCTCAAAAGCACCAGAACCACGCAGCTAAATCTCCAGCTCCAGACCTTGCTTTTTAGTTGTAAACTTCTACCTAGGCTGAACTGTAAAGCTGGCCTTGAATTTTTCTTTTTTTTTTTTTTGGTATTGGGGAATCAAACTTGGGACCTTGAGCTGGAACCACTGAGCTAAATCCCTGGCCCTTGGTTTTATAAATATTGTGGTTTTGTTAACTTTACTCAGGTGCCCTGTCTTCACACTCCAGACTTTTGAGAATGACTGTCAGTATGGAAACAAATTTCAAGCATAATTCATTTTTTTTATTAATTAAACTTGTTACCTTAAGGCAGTGGTTGAAATATAACCTTTTCTCTCTTCCTTTTATCCCCCCTTGTGGTAGTGTGGATTGAATACAAGGCCTTTGAACTCAGCTGTATCCTCAGCCTTTTTTTTGAATAGCATTTCCTCTCATCTACCTATGTTTTCAGCTGCCAATGCATTGCCAAATTCTATTAAATATTTCTCTGATTTTATCAGATCAATTTTTCACAATAGATTGTGCCAACACCTAATCTGTACCTTCCTTTGTTGATTATATCAATATACTCTCCACTCCTATGACTTTCACATTTCCTAATTAAGTAAAAGGAAATAGCATTGTGCTTTTTTAAAATTGAATTCTTTATTGGTACATTATATACACAACTCACAATCACACACAAGAGTTGTGTTTTTTTTGTGACTCTCTTGGATTCCCTAAATGGACTTGAGACACCGGGTACCAGCCTATCCTACTGCTGCCTGTTCTATTCTAAGTAGAGTGCAGTATTGCACAGTTATGACGTTCTTGCCTGGCCTTTGCTGCATAAATCACAACCACCAAAACTGACCATACTCAGGAAAAACAAAAACAATTTTTTGTCCATTTAGGGTTGGTACCATTTTTTTTTTTTTTTTTGAGACAGGGTCTCACTTTGTAGTTCAGGCTGCCTCTGAGGTTACTATGTAGCCCAGGCAAGCTTCAAACTCAGCAATCTGCCTATCTCTGCCTCCCGAGTGCTGGGATTACAGGCATGAGCCACCACGCCCCGGCACTGTGGTATGTGGTATTGATTGCTGGTTGGCGTGAGTCTCCACGCCCAGCATTGTATATGGTTACCGGGGATCAAACTCAGGACCTTGCGCCTGCCAGGCAGGCACCAGAATCATTGAGCTAACCCTCCGGCCCTGGTACCATTTCTTTTCAGTTTGTCCGTTGGTATCTCAAAATGGGTAAGCATAAAATATTGGTAAGTATACTTGACACCTTAGATCAGGGTTCTTAATAAATACAGCGGCAGTGATCCTGGATATCCCCCCACCACATGCACCCCATCCTGGCACTTATGCCCCTGCCCCAGGCCTGCCCTGCTTGCTCCACCCCTGCATGCATTCACCTCTGCCCTTCTCGGAGCTTTGCAGAAACAGGGAAGTCTCAGGTCTCCCAGCTGTTGCTCTGCCCCATCACTCTCCTGGAAGATCCATCCCAACATCTGTACCAGGCGACGTTCAGCGCATGCGGTGCCCTTAGCTCTTACATATCCTTTTAGGACCTGGGGAGAGCCTCAGTGAACCCCAGCTCCTGTTACTGGTTGTCTTTGGTCAAGAACCATTAGCCAGTCCCCTAGGACTCTGCAACTGACTTGGGCTATTACACCAACATGCTGACTTCATTCTTTATTATTTTGTTTTTCTCTCATACCTTGTGTGTGGTTTTCTTGCTGCCTGTTAGTGCTCTGCAGTCCAGAAACTGGATACAGGGGCTCACTGAACTGCCCAGGATGAGCTTGAACTTGTGACTCTCCTATCTTGGTCTCTTATGGCATGGGGACTGCAGATATGCTTTTTTTAAAAAATATATAGACTATAAATTTGTCTTTGAATCGCTGTGGGAATACAGTACTTATAAAATTTGAGGTGCTTATTACACCCTTTGCCCTGAAGTTTTATTGTCTAGTAATCTATTCCTCAAATGTAATCATATGTATGCAGACCTTGTTCACATATAAACATATTTTCTGCAACATGGTTAGTTACACTGAGTAGGAATAATGTAAATTTCCACAATTGTGGAAAAAGGTTTAATTGTGGCATACTAAATTATGAAATATAGTATTAAAAGAATTGATTGAAAAGAGCTGCAATGAAAAATTAAGTGGAAAGGTCTAAAAAGGACACACACAAAATTGTTGTAGTGGTTAACGTGTCTGTGTGGTTTGGGAGGAAAAATAAACATTTCTTTTTTGGGAAATATTTTAAAATTTATTTTTAGTGTCTTGATAAGTTGCTAAGTTGCCCGGGCTAAGCTAAAACATGTGATGTGTTCTTTTTGCCTCTGCCTCCCAGAGTGAATAGGGTATAAAAATTAATATCGTTTGTATTTTCCAACATGGGCATTTAGATTCTAATTGCACAGCTAAAAACACAAAAATTTCAACAACAGACTTTATCTCAAATACAGCAATGGAAAGACAGCATCAGCTACTTATCTTGCTATTTTAAAATTCCATCTGGCAACATAGGGAGGCAATGTTTACAAATGTAAATGAAATGTGAACTTAACATAGGAAACAAGACATTTTGGAAAGAGAGGTTAGATACACAGTACTTTAAAAAGACTCTCGGCGTTAGATATCCTAGCTACTGTATTTGAAAACTATCTTTAGTTAAAAAAGACAATCTAAACAAAACAAAACAAAACAAAAAAGCTCAAAAGAACGACAATCTGAGAAATTCATTCAACCATGAAGACCGGAACCTGATTTTCCTATGTACCTCTACCGTGCCTGGCACACAGTACATACTCTGAATAAATAACGACTGGAGGAGCCTCCAGGTTCCATCTGTCCTGTAGCACCCACTGAAAAAGCAGGAAATCAGCAAAGGCAGATAGTTATGGCTGTTGTTACTTTTTTTTCCAACTGGGGGGCATCCCCCCTTCTCAGGCAGGTTAAAAAGTTTGTTGAGGATGGGCTCACATTTTGGTGATCTGTGAATTGAAATATTCAACTTCAGAACCAGAGAGGCTAGAAAAGGGGAAAACAACCCTGCGTGCTGACACTATACGCTATATAAGATATATATCCTATATAGGAAATCAGAGCTTATATATATATATATTTGCTTATATTAAAGGATTTTGGTGCAAACGTTTCCTGGCTGTGAAACTGTAGATAAATACTCATGTCTGCATTTTTATCTGATAAATGAGAATGATTCTTTCCTAGAAGTCGTGTCTCTCTGTACCAGCCACCCCCCCGCCCCTCCGCACCCGGAAGGATGAGTAAATTTATAAACCGCTGGCATATAATGGCCATACCATATTTGTGCAATGAAAATTTCATGTAAATTAAATTCTACACTCACTATCGGGTGGAAAAGCACTAAGGCCAAAATTGAAAAAAAAAAAAAAAAAAAGACAATGCTCTCCAATCTGGGGCAGTCTCTCCCACCTCTCTTTCCCCAACCTCACCGATGAGGCTGTGCCGGGGCCTGGAGGCCGACGGGAGAGTCGGATTCGAACTCAGGCTCAGGCTCCTGGGTCGCTCGGCGGCGGGGCCCGGGTCTCCGGAGACCACAGCCAGCGCCGCCTCGGGCCGTCGCGCCTGAACTTCCTCCGTGTAGCCCACTGTCTCGCTCACCCGGGGCAGAAACTGGGAGCCAGTTCGGCGGGACTCTACCTACTCTGGGGTGTCGGGTCTATGCTTTTCCAGCCAGCAGGGGGAAGTGTTCGAGCCGGGAAGCCTAGGTCCGCGAAGCCGGAAGACCCGCGGGCCGCGGGAGGGCGGGCGCCAGAGCGCGAAGCACAAGGCGCGCGGCCCCGCGAGCGCAGGCGCGAGACTGGGGCGCGTACGCGCGCAGGGCGGAGCGCCGGGAGGCGGGGCGCAGTGCAGCCGGCGGGAAGAGGGCGCCCTGGAGCCGAGCTGAGGGTGGGCGCTAGCTCAGGGGCGGGGCCCGGGGGAGGGCGTCCACACCGAGGGGCGGGGCCAGGCGAGGCGGGGACGCGCTCGCGGGCTAGGAAGGCGGGGGCGCGGTGGTGGCGGGAGCGTGCCCGGTCCCCGCCCCTGTTTCCCACTCTCTTTCCACCTCCGACCGGCCGGGGCTCCGGAGAGGCGCAGCTCGCCGGTCCCCGGAGCTGCCCGCTGCCGCCGCTGCCTGTTTCCTGCGCTGGTGGCGAACCCGTCAGTCCCCCACAGTGCGCTCCTTGATCTGGGCCATGGATGGGTAAGTGCTGGGCGGTCGCGGCGGGCTGCGCTGGCCCCGCTTCCTCTCTGCTCGCGGCCGGACGAGCTGCGGCCGGGGAGCTGTTGGGCCCTAGGAGCTGCCCCAGCCGAGCCCGACGGCGGGGCTTCCGGGCGCCTCGGTGGGGATCCCCGAATTGCGGTGGTGCCGTCCGCAGAAGCCGCTCTTTCCCGCACGCGGCGCCCCTGTCATGTCCGCCCCTTCACACCCTCCCGGCGCTCCCCGGGACGCGGAGGGAAGCCCTGTCCGGCCGCCGGCGCGGGGTCCGCCCTGCTCGCCTCGACTCCGAGAGCCCGGCGGCCTCTCGACACTTCCTCTCAGAAAATGGTGCGCGGCGCTGGGGGAGGCGGGGGCGGTGCTCGGGGCGGGCGGCGCGCGTCCTCCCGCTCGGGAGGTGCTGTTTACCGGCGGGTGGGGCGGGCGAGTGGCCGCCGAGTGGGGACGCCCAGTGCGCGCGGCGCTGCACGTCTGGGCGGCGACCGGGTCCCGAACCTCGGCCCCGCGCGTCCCCGTGGGACCGGCGAGGTCTCTGGACTCGGGCTGTGAGACGTGTGAACGCCGTGCGCCCGGCGTCTGGCCTTGGTGACCCTCAACCCTTGCTCCACTCACTCCCACCCAGAGAAACTTCGTGAATTTTCTGCCGTGCGTGTAAAGTATCGTATAAGTGCAGTTTACTGGGAGGTTTCAGATACGCAAAAAATAAATGGGGAGGAGGAATTTGTGACCGAAATAAGATTAAGAATCACCGGTAGAGGATAAACATTTCTCTGCAATCTATGAAGGTGGAACTTGATAAGTTTTAGTGACAAATTCATTTATGGGATGGGACTTGATATATTTTAATGATTAAAGCAGTCGTCAAAGGGATTTGGGGGATTAACCAAAAGTCATGTGCACGTTGATTTTTTAAAAATTTTCAGCTCTATTGGGTGTACCAAATCCATTTATTTATTCCCACTATGCGTTTGAGGTTTTATTTGTGCTACTAGTACTACCGTGTACCTCGTTTGTGGATTATATAGAAGTTGGTTAAAAAGTAAAAGCCAGTCAACATGTTGCCAAAAGTAGATGATTGTTAGTTACATGGTGTGTGAAGACACTGTCTTCCACAGTTTTTGCTTTCGTTACATTTCATTTATCCTAGTTTCACTGTATTATAAGTGAATTAACTCATTGGAATGCAGATTGCTCTATTATGGACATCAAAGGGCAATTTTAGATTTTATTTATAGCTGTAATCCTTAAAAGTTTTTTATGAAACTATTTTGTTGTACTGAAGCTTCTCTGAGAGTGTTGACTTACTTCACATGACCTTATTCAGTTATATTTTGTATGTGTGCACATTATTGTTATTTTTTAAATTGAATTCTTTATTGATACTTTTTTTTTTTTTGAGACAGGGTCTCACTTGTAGTTCAGGCTGGCTCTGAGCTCACTACTCGAACTGAGCAATCCTCCTGTCTCTGCCTCCCGAGTGCTGGGATTACAGGCGTGAGCCACCACGCCTAGCACTGTGGTATGTGGTATTATTGATGGCTGGTGAGCGTGAGTCTCCACACCCTGCATTGTGTGTGGTTACCGGGATTGAACTCAGGACCTTGCGCTTGCGAGGCAGGTGCCGGAACCACTGAACTAACCCTCCGGCCCTATTGGTACATTTTATAGACAGCTCACAATCACACTCAACATTGGGGAATTTGTACCAGTATATGACATGAGTTAATCCTCATTTTTACCCATATCCCTACCCACCTACAACCCCTACCCCCTATATACATGTTATTTCTTTTTCTTTCCAAATCATATTTATTCTTTCCCCTCATTACATTATTGTTACTTTAATGATTTATGTTATGCCACTATTTAAGTTCAGGAAGTTTGTGGACTGAGTGCAGTATTTCAGTGTATGTAGTGACTTACCTTTAGAAAGTTCGACTTTAAATATGGAAGCAGGCTAGCTTTTTGTGTCAAAATTTGAACTTAAAACTTAGGTTTTATGTCTTGGACATCTGTGAAATGCGAACTTCATCTTTTCGATAGTGTTTAACTTCCCTTTTGCCTTTTAAGCTAAGATTGAGATTATTGACTTTTGTGGAGGACAGTGGTATAGGGACTGGAAGGTAAGTTTATTTGGGAGTTAACAAATGGGAGCATGACTTTCTTTTTGTATCAGAGCCAAAAATGATATTGTTACTTGTTTTTTATGCAAAAAAGTTTTTTTAAGAAAACATTTAAAAACCATGCTTAAATTTTAGAAACATGAATTTGAAATTTCAGAATTCTAAAAAGAAAAATAAACAATTAAATTTATACCCAGTCATGTATAAAATAATAAAGACAGATTATAAATGCATAGAATTTTTGTAATTTTCTTTCAAAAATATATGGAGAAAAAGGTTTGGTTTTTTTTTTTTTTTTTTTTTTTTTGCTTGTTTTTGGTACTGGGTATTGAACCCAGAGTCTTTGCACTGAGCTACATCCTTAGCCATTTTTAAATTTTTAATTCTGAGACATAGTCTCTCTCTAGATTGCCAAATTACCCAGGTGGGGCTGAATTTGCAGTACACTCACTCCTGCTTCAGCCTCCCCAGTTGCTGGGATTACAGTCATGTGACACCATGCCTGGATAAGATTTCAAAAATTTTCTAAATTTTTCCTTCAGAAAAGTTTTTTTCCCTTTATTTTGGTTAGAAAAATAAGCCACAGGTCAACATACCTTTGTAGTTACTCCTCAAACCCCAACTCTGTTGTAGGTATGACTGCTCATTTCTTCCTAAGAATAATTTTCTATTTAAAGTTTTGACATGGTAAAATTTTTTTAAGGGAATCTTTTTGAAAAATTTGATGTCTGAAATTTTGATGTTTATTTTTATCTTACTACTGGAGGAATATTGTAACTTTATTTTGATGAGCAGTTGGGGCTGGTAAATCCAGATTTGCAAGGTGGTTTTTTTATTTCTGCAAAACCCAAGTGGTGGTTTTGTTTCATTTAGAATTTTAGATGTGATTGGTCATACCAGAAAGACAAAATTTGAAAGACAAAATTTAAGGCTATACTTTCAGGAATCATTTCTATAATTTGTGAAAGACAAAATTTTTAGGAGAAAGAAGAGGAAGGGAAAATAAAGTATTAAGATGCAATCCATATATGTACCATTTCCCCCTAAATGAGAAGTATTTATTATATATTGCAAACATATACTAATAAAAATAGATTTTGGTGATTGGGTTTGCATTTGTTAAATTGAGGTAAAAGAACAAAACATGCTTATTGAAGCACAACTACATTTTTCTAAATATGGAAAATTATTTTTAAAAAATTAATTGTTTCTTACATTGCTATTGAGGTTTCTGTACTGCTGTTGCTAGACTGTTCCATAATTTTTCTTTATATTAACATTTCACAACTCATCACATTTTTGTTTGCATTATTTGTTGTTATAATGCTTTTCTGGTTTTCTTTAATCTTATCTCTGTCTTTTAGAACTTGTTCTCTAACTGTTTTCCATTTTCTCTTTTTACTTTTTCCATACAGTGTTGTTACAGATCTTATAGCAGTCGGTTTAAAGGTAGGAATCTTTTACTATCCTTTCTTAATCATTTTTGTATCTTAGTTTTGGCATTTTTCAGTGGTGAAGACATTTCACCTGTTCGTAATGTGTATAATCTTTCATTTTTACTGAGCTCTCATATCAGTAAACAGGTAGCTAATTTTGAATTTTATGTACTTGGAGGAGGAGCTATAGTATTATCTTTTACACACAGATTGTTAAAATTGAGCTTGACCTATCAGGATGCCTTTTTTTGGACAGGTAAATATAACTTAGGCTATGATTTGTCTTTGTGTCAAGTGCTTTCTTTTCAGTTTGTTTGTTTTTTGCAGTACTGGGGATAAAACCCAGTGGCTACACATTGAGCTACATCCCCAGCTCTTAATTTTTTTTTTTTTTCCTTTTGAGAACACGGTCTCATTGAGTTGGTAAATTGCCCAGGCTGCCTTTGAACTTGCAGTCCTCCTGCCTCAGTCTCCCAGAGTGGTGGGTTTACAGGTGTATGCCACTATGGCCATCATACGTGAGTGTGTGTATGTGTGTGTGTGTATATACGATACATATGAAAAGTTGAGCCAAAAATTTCACTATCAAGTGTTTTAAGAATTAAATGTAACATATTCCTCTTCCATGGATATACTTATAAATAATAAAATAACTGGCCTTTCTTTAATGCCTACTATATGCCAGATATTTCATATACTTCTTTACTAATTGTAACAATCTTTCCATTTTCCCTTTGATAAAAAAATGGGTTTGGAAAGTTTGTTCACAGTGTGGTACACTGATGGTCAAATTCATGTACTCCTATTTCCAAAGCTAGACCTTTTTGTTGCTGTTGTTGTTATTATACTGGTTTCTAGCAATGATGACTCTGTCCAAAAGCTGAACAGCTGGAGAGGTGGATAGTTAATATTTTGTAGTGATGATTTATCTAAGCTATAATTCATTTTAGCTTTATCAGGGACTTCCCATTTAACAGATTGAAAAATATAAATTAAGCAAATAATGTTTATCAGTATGAGGCTTTTAATATATAACTGGGTGGTGCTCCAAAGTTTCCTTTAGTAATTGAATAGTAATTGAGTTAACTTTCATTCAACAGTTTAGAATACTGTACAAAGTAGAAAGAAAAGCATTAATTTTTGTGTTGTATATATTTAAAATATTATCAATATATCACCTAAGATTCTACCACTTTTTAGTTCAAGTGTTGCAAAAGCAAGCATATAGTCTACCATTGACCATCTCTGTACATCATCTTGCTAGCTGTTTCCATGCTTCTGCTTCATTTGAATTTACCAATGTCATAGTAGAGCTTATATTCTTAAGACATTCTAAAAAATAAGATAAATGCAACAGGCAGCATTTGAGACTGGAGTAGGATGCCCAGGATTAACATTAAGTGGGAACTATTGTGGAGTTGACCTGCTTTGGAAAACTTTGAATATATTTATGAGTTGGAGATAAATGAAGCAGTCCCTTTTGGTACAGTACACATTTCTTTTTGTTAGATATGGTAAATCAGTTTTAAATTTCGGAATGATAATTAGAGATTAGAAACTATAGGCTCAGCTATTACTGTGATTACTTTGGGTGTCTGTAGGTACCTGTGAGAGAAGGGATACTCAGTGTTGTGTTGGTCTAGTTTTATTTGGCAAAAATAAATATGTGAGATATTTTAAAAGATTACCCTTTAAGAGTTAAGCAGTTATGCTGAAAAAACCTGTCATGCTTATTTTCTTGTGGAGAAAATGCATCCATAATAAAGTAAAAGAAGATTTAAGTATTAGTAACAGGAACCACATTTGAATATAGCATTTGGCCTTCTGAGTACATGTTCTGCAGCAAGCACTTTGAAAATATAACTACTCTGAAGAGATGATAAGCCGATTAATCGATTCAGTGTACAGTCTTTGTTTTTATAAACTTAAATACTGGAAATGTGCTATGAAATTATTCATGTGGAATTTCTCATAGAATTGTTCTTTCCTGGATTTCATCCAAGGACGTTCAGTTACCAGATAAAAAAGCCAATAAAGCTTATATTTCATCTAGATCGTATAAAAGATAAACCAATAGTCACTTCCTCTATTTGCTCAGTTACTATTATGATACATTGAGTGGCAAGAACGGATTTCAGGTTATACTCCCTAAATTTATTTCCTGGATTCAGAAAGGTAATATAAATTTCAAATATAAAATGCACTATTTTAGCTAAGGAGAAAAATTGAGTTGTTTTACAGATTAAGTGATTCAGAATGTATCAGGCAGTCCCCCGCGCTTTGGTATTGTGGATTGAATCCATGGTTTCACTCATACTAGGCAGGTACTCCACCACTGAGCTACCTCTCTAGCCTTTTAGAACTTATTTTCAGACAGGATCTTGTTAAGCTGTCCAGGATGGTACTGAACTAGTAATAATCTGAAAGCAAGGATTTATTTTTATTTTTAAAAAACTATTATTGTTATTATTATTTTCTTTGAGACAGGGTCTCACTTTGTAGTTCAGGCTGGCCTTGAGCTCACTGTGTAGCCTAGGCAAGCATTGAACTCAGCAATCCTCCTGCCTCTGCCTCCAGAGTGCTGGGATTACAGGCACGAGCCACCACGCCCGGCATTGTGGTGTGTGGTACTGATTGCTGGTGAGCATGAGCCACCAAGCCTGGTATTGTTGTATATGGTTACTGCGGGGGTCAAACCAGGGACCTTGTGCTTGCTAGGCAGGTGCCGGAACCACTGGGTAAAACTCTGGCCCTATTTTTAGTTTTGGGGACAGGGTTTTACTGTCTAGTTAAGGATGGCCTCAAATTTGAGATCCTCCTGCCCTCACTCCCAAGTGCTGATTATAGGTATGTGCCGTCAATGTCCAGTTTGATGTTTTCTTTACTACTGTGTTTCTAGTGTCTGGTAACTAATCTCTTAAAAATATCAGATGAATGATTGTTACATTGTTACACAGCTAGATAGGTGGCATATTTATACTGGAATTAAGCCTTCTGACTTTGCTAGTATTTCTTCTACCTTGTGTGTATACCATAGGGAGAAAGAATTCTTTTTTTAGATTGGAATTTTCTTGAAGACAGATAACCATTTTCAGTCAGTTTTAGGCTATACTATGTTGTATTTAGGTGTGTGCCCTGAGTAAACTTTCAAGTCTTGTCCAAATTAAGAAAAATCATCTTTTGGTAGTTTTTAGATTTTTCTTTCTTTTTTCTTTTTGTAGATGAAAGGCCTTTTGTGTGTGTGTGTGTGTGTGTCTTTTCTAGGGGTAGGTGTTGAGGTAGGCTGGCCTTGAACTCATTGTGTAGCCCAGGCTGGTCTCAAATTTAGACCAGTCCTCCTGCCTCATCTCTGAGTGCTGAGATTACATGTGTGCACCACCCTGCCAGCCCTTAAGACCAGGTCTTGTATGTAGTCCAGGCTGGCCTCAAACTAGCTATGTAGTCCACAGGCCTCCATGTATTTGAAATGCTTATTAGGGAAGAGAAGTAATTGGTACCTTTAATTTTGAATTCTTTTAAATGAAGAAACAATCAGGTGATTGAGTGATACAATGCATGGTTCCAAAACTTTATTATACTAGACAAAGCAAAGTGTCAGCATTTTGTGTAGCAGCTTTTTGTGCTGTGCCAAGACTAATTAATGTTATGGTGCTCTGGAAAGAACCCATAGCCTCAGGAGTGCAAGGCCAGTAGTGGCAAACCTTTGGTGCTTATGTCTCAGCCAACCGTTTGTTATTGAAAGCTCAAAAAGAGGCTCGCCATCACTTGGAAGGCAAACGCTTGAGTACTGGGCCACAGCCCCATGTCCAAAAGTATATTTTAACTTCCAGCTTGTACTTGTGACCCGGCCTATCTTAAATTGAAGTATTTTTCACTTTTGTGGTTATTCTGATTTTCCATACTAAGTCCCCCCCCATTATTCTATTTTAAGTGTCTGAATATAAAAATATATACTATTTAGGAAGAACCGTAATTGGCTTTCAGTACCAATCTCTTACCACCTCCACGTACCAGTTGAAGTTAAAATTCAGTTTTCTCTTCAGGGTTTTTTCTGTTAGCATTTTGATTCATTCCTGAAATCTGCACATCCCTGTAACTTTTTCAGTTTCTCTTTAGTTGAATTTGGAGATAGGAATTAGTAACTGATGCTAATTTCAGCTATCATAACAAAAGACACCAATTAGTACAGTGAGTACAAAGATTTGTCTTTTAGATAGGTTATTGTTATTCTTTTTTTTTAATTGAATTCTTTATTGGTACAATTTATATACATCTCAAAATCACATATAACATTGGGAAATTTGTAACAGTATATGCCACAAGTTAATTCTCATTTTTACCCATATCCCTACCCACTCCCCCCTCCTCCCCCCTTTGTACATGCTCTTTTATTTTCTTTCTGTATCATATTTATTCCTTCCCCTCATCACATTCCCACACCAAGTTTCCTATAGAAATATTCCACTCTACAAAAGCTGTCCTACTTTCTAGAACTCATTTGCACCTACAGGTGTTCATGCCAAAAAGAAGATGTGGGAATTGTCTATCTGTGATCTATTGATTTCACTTATTAGTATATCCTCCAGATGTCT